>VZRW01007111.1:0-120020 GCA_013398125.1 Aegotheles bennettii | reverse complement strand
GTCCGCCGCTCTTGCGGGATGGGTTTAATGCACGTTATGGCAGGGCTTGTGTCCTTAGTGCCAGTTAGGACCCGGTTATTAGGAAATCATTTATCAGTTGAGCACGGGGGGTTTAAAGATAGCACCCTTAGCAAGACACGTTTCATACTGAAAAAGGCCTGGGTGTGAGTGACAGGCTATGTACAGACTTACTAATTGTATATAAAACCAAGGCCTTTCGACACGTCCTCGATCCGAGGCCGAGGAGCCGCCGCGTTCCGCGGGGGGCTCGCATCGCGCCCGGGTCGCGGGGTTCCTCAAGGGCCAGCGGGTGTTCTGGTCTAGCCCTGCCCTGCCAGTCCCTGCTGCTGGAGGGGGTGTGCGGCTGGACCTTTCCGTGTGGCCGTAAGGAACCTTCCAGGGGGAGTCAAAGTAACCCACTGGTTTTTTTGTAGTCGCATCAAAGAGTGCGTTTTCCTGCTGGTTCTTGAGGTTGAATGTCAAAATCAAGCTTTGGATCCTTAACAGGGGAGTTACAGGTGTGGGGGCTGAGAAGGATGCGTCTGCCCATGGCTCCAAGCCTTATAAACAGCTTTTGTGCATGAGTGAGGGTGCTGACACGGCAAAGGCTAAGCAAGTGAATAAAGGTGCACGAAGTCCTTTAACAGGGTATTTATTCAGTCTGTTTTATGCAGCGGACAGTCACAAGGCCGAGGCTATTACTGGCTCAGGTTGCTGTTCTGACTGTAGAATTGTGTTCATAAACTATGTGATTTACAGACTAAGAATTTTATCTCATTATTTGTCATGTGTACTTCCCAGTTGATGATGCACTAAACTTCAGACACTGTTTTTTGGTTTGTATAATAGCAGCTTTTTTATTGAGTCACCCTGTGACGATGCAATAAGGGAAGTATTGTAGTATAAAACATATATTTTCCATGTAGCCTCAGTTTATCAAACACTGATGTATTGAGGTTAAACAACTACCTATTTTGTTTCGTCTGTGCAGGGTGTAAAATATGGGTGTATTTTGTGTCTTCTTCTGTTGAACAACAGAGTAAAAAATTACAGTATGGTACGATGTAGTTATAAAAATGTTGTCCCTCCTGTCCCTATAAACTACTATGAAATAGCGTGCACATTGAAAATACACTGCGTTCCTTATATCACCTCTTTTTAAATGAGGCACTCTTAATCTCCTCAGTTTTAACCTCTTACTTTCAAACACAGGGAGGGGTTAAGCACTCTCTGACCTTGCAGGACACCACACTGAAGTGCTTTGTGGAAATACTCTTCAGGTACAACACAAAACTTCACAGGACTAAAGTTTGAACACTAATCCTGACTCTGTCACTGATTTTGTGTAAATATTGTGACAAATTTCCATCTCGCTCAGAAGTAGGCTAATTGTTATCTGGCTCATGGCATTGTTCTGTAAATTAATGTTTGGGGAGGAACCGGGAGAGTATTAGACAAGGGATTCAAGGTAGCGTGCTTGTGCCTCCCTGTCTGTGCCATGTATATACATCCCTACTGGGGACATAACCCATGTAGCCTATCGAGCAAGATTATTATTTTTCTTTTAGTTTTCCAGTACTATTACAGAAGAGATTTATTACCCCGAGTTCAACAGTTGTTGTATTATTTGCTTGATCTCTACCCAGATACACAGCTAGAAACTCTAACCTGACTCACTAATAGCATATATAAATCAATTTCAGGGAGAAAAGGTGGTGGGGGTAATTTGGTTTACTAGATTTGCAGGCAGCTCTGGAACATATGTTTAGAGGAGCAGTTCTCTTACTGCCAAACAGATGCTCTATAGAAGGTAATCTTTGATTCTTTTAATGGTCCATTTAAGTTGAAGAGCATCCTCAGGTTCTCATTTGAACTTCTGTCTGTCAACAGAAAAGAGCAGTTGCTTCCTTTGAAATAAATGTTCTAACGCTTTCAGTAGGCTGATTTCCCACATTAAAATTAGTCCAAGATACTGAGTTGAGATTATTTTTTCAATTAAGTTAAAATAATAATCATATTAAAAATCATTATTTACACAGTCTTCAATACAAAGTCTGATGTTTCCTAGAATGCCAGTAATTAGAAACTGGGAAAAGGAGAAGTAAAAGGGTAAAACACATTTTGGCAAAATAATAAAAGCTAAGGAAAAAATAGCTGTGACCATTATGTGGTACAATAAGAATTAGTAGATTGGTCCAAATTTAATTAGGGCAGTCTTGTAGGGTATCTTGGTGTGTATTATTTAGTCATTGTGTGGTTTTGAATTATTTGAGGGACATAATTCTTTTATTAGGAATGGATGATGTGTTAAATGGACTGTTCTGGATGGACAACGGTGTCTGTTTGAGAAAACTTTGAAACCAGTCTTGGGACAAATCAGGTATCACTAAGTAGGATGCATCGTTTGGCTTCACCTTTTCAATTGTGTTATTTGGGGATTTTTGTGTTTCTTTTCCTGTAGTATGAAAAAGAAACCAGTTTTTCAGCTGGGAGAGGTTTTGTACTACTGGTCCCTGTACAATTATACAGTTCTGTGTTTTGTGATCCTAAGGATGTAATGTTACGTAAATCTGTTTAACTTCTGGTCCAGATAATAAACAAACAGGATTCCTCCCAGTTATTGACTAGGTAACTGACTGCTTTCAATTATCCTTTCACTTTGGGCTTTATTAGGCATTGAGCCCCTCTAATGAGGCACTTTGTGCCTCAATTTTCACTGACCTTTACTTCAAGAGAGTGATTCTGCCAAGCTGAGGTCACTCTTGGCCGCTCCTTCTCTGGATGAGGAAACAGTCCTGACAGCACCGCTCTCCAGAGCTCAGGTAGTCGCTGGCTCTTAATGGCTGTGATTTGGATGCCAGGAAATGTGAGTGTTTGGATGTGCCAAGGTGTTAAACTGCAGGTTTCAGGAAATGCACAGTCTCAGTTTTGTTCTATCCGTATGCTTTCTGTTTTAAGGTTTGTCACTATTGTCAGGTATACTAACTCTTACCTGTTAATCTGTGATGATGGGGAATTAGATGACCTTGTCCATCCACTTGCCAATGTAGGTTGTTCTTTATCTTGTAAACCTCGCTTTGTCCTTCATCTTATGGAGCTTTGAACGCTTTCCTTCTCAGACTAATAAAAAAGTTGTCGAAGTTTTGTTATTGCTCAACATCTCCCCACGCATAGCCCACATATTTAATTTACTCCTGTTTGCTTCTGTGTTAACATCTGCCCTTAACAATTTTTCTTATTTGGAGTTATCAAGAGGAAATGTAATCTCCTGAATTCATGATGAAAAATCTGTTGCAATTGCCTATTTAGCACGTTTATGGTATGTTAACATTAAGAAACTTGGATGTAAGTTTCAGCATCAGAAATGCAAGTGCTTCATAGCTTGCAAATCTTACTGAATGACTCTGGCCAGTCGTACTCATACTTTGATTTTTCCCCTTCTGGTTTCTGCAGCCATCACCCTTGCTGTATTTCTACAGATGTGGAAGGGGCTTTTCTACCAGAGCATGGCCCAAGGGCACATGGTTAAGGAATGACAGGCTGTATGTGTGCCCCGCTGTCTCCCTTTGCCTGCAATGGCACGTAGCAGAGGCCAGGCTGAGCTCTGACTTGGTGTCCTGGCCTACTTGGAAAAGGTTGACTTCTGTGGCTTCACCTCTGTAGAGCATTTGAGCTTAATGAGGGCTGAAAGGCTTCCACTGTGGGAGAGGTGCGCAATGCGAGTGTTTCATGGTGTGTGCCACCCTCCCAGAGGTATCTGGGCTTCTAAGGATTTGTGCTTTGCAGGGATGCCTCAAGGGCTGGCTCTGCTTGTGTTTAGCACTTAGTCCAAGAGCAAGTTAAAAACCTAACACCCCTTTGTATACAGGCCCTTTCTTTGTCGTGTCCTTTTCACTACATCTTCTGATGTCAGTTGTCTTCTATAATGTTTATCCTATGTGACTCATTGGGAATATCTTGCATATTGGAGGTGTTCTGCTAAAAGAACTTTTTGCTGCTAGTTTAGGAGACCGATCATGAGTACTAAAAATGGATCTCTCTGCCTTTCTATAATGTATTTGATTATGATGCATTCATAAAATATTTTTGTTTTCAGGTTCCAAATAGGAACTGCTGTTAGGTGTAGTAGGGGCAGAACTCCACAAGTATGGAACATTTTGCTAGTTTCCAATAGAGAACCTTTTTAAAACTGAGAATTAGGATAAACATTAGAGTAAGGAAATGAGCAATACAAAGACTGGTCATATTTAAAAATAATTTGGATATGTAGAATGTTTTTATTCCTCTGAAGCTATTTGTGAAATGCTATTCTATTAATTACGCCAATATTCATAGTGTCATGTATATCTTAGTAGTTATAAATAATTTTACTCCTAGTAGCTGGCACAGGGTTGACAAAACCCTTCTCTTAAATTAGGTAAAAGTGCAAGTATGATTATTTTGCAGCTGGCATTTTTTTTTGTCGTTTATCAATCTTGTGGTCCATTTGTTTAAAAGGCAATATAATAAAGTAGTTATGTGCTCAGGATAAAATCTTGACTGCTCATATGAGGAAAAATAACAGCTTTCTTGAATGTACAAGGCTACTTTTCATGGAAACTGTTTCTGAAGTAAGTAAAATGGGAAACTATTTTACTGTGCATTTGGAAAATAGATTAATGAAGTACAGTAGGCCAATTGGCTGATAAATAACTAATGTTCCAAAGTAACTCTCATTTAATTATGCTTTTTACTACTTGAGCTCAAATCTAATTATGATTTTGGTTGTTTTCTCTGTGACTTTATTTAGGTCTAGAAAATTTAGCTGAAACAAAATGTACCATAATACATTCTGATTAAATGTGCATATTTAGGTCTTAAAACAGACTTGTAATTTAATTTCCCTGACTGTTATTATAAAGAGTTTGGAGTAGGGTAACGTGTCTATTATGCTTCTCTGTCCCTTGCATTACATGACACAGCAAATATTCAATATTCCGTTCTATAGAAACTCATCAAATGTTTTGCCTGACAAGAAGCAAAGTTGCTTTAGTTGAATTTTATATGTCTGATCTTCAAAGAAGTGTCCTGGTTTTCACCTCTCCTGTGTGTGCGAATATGTGGAATCAGCAGTTTCCTTTGATGAGGGGACTGTTTAGGGTGTTGCCTCCAAAAAATTGTCTGAAAAATTCAGAAACTTTACAAATGTTTTATGATAGCCTGCGGGTGTGCGACTAATACTGGCTCATTGCAGCTTTGTGAACAAGTTCTGTGCATCTGGGTAGAAAGAAAAAATACTTTTCTTATTTTGTTTCTGCTCTTAAGTGGGACAAAACCAGGATAATATAGCTCCCTAACATTTTTCATTCCTAATGCAGTTATGTTGAACCATTCCTCAACTTACAAATGCTTCTTTATTCTGCTGTGTATGTATTTATATACTGATCTGCTGTCGAGCAAAGAGATTTTTAGTAGCATATGTTTTAATGGCAAATATTTGTGGAGTATCTGTAGAACCAAACTGCTTTCTAGAAAGATATCAACAGTTTACTGGTGTTTCTAAGAAGACATGGGAGAAGTAGATGCATCTCTCAAAATGTGTCTTGCCCATGACTTGCCCCCACTTCTTGAGGCCTGTCCCTAAATCCCAGCTGTGACCTACATGAATGAAAACCCCAGGCCAGAATGCAGACAGGCTGTAAAGCAGGATTGCGATGGAGAGAACAACTGGGCTGTGGCCATTTACGGGATTTGGCTGGGGTTTGTTTGTTTGTTTTTTTACTATATCATCAGTAAGCTTAAGACTTATTGCCCCACCATGATTTTAAGATAACTCACAGCAACTAATACGGCTCCTCAGCTAGTTTTTCTCTGCTAGGTGTAGTGGCAGTTAGGCAGCCATCTGCTCTGTAAATGCAGTACTTGTTTTACAGTGTACCAAGATGAAGGCGAGGTCAGCAGAATGACTATTGCCCCATGAGTATCTGCTTCAGTCCTTCCCATCTGTAAAATGAAGGATGTATTTATGAAATTGGTGGTGGGCAGATGGTGCTATTTCTTACCGATCTGGGGTGATGTCAAACCTACCTTAGGTTCCTTTGAACTGAAAACAGGACTTTCTGCTGGGTGCTCTTGTACTGGCACAGCCGTTGGCTCTTTCCTGTTGTGAGGAGGGTTGCACTGATGACCAGTACATCCCGTGAGACGCCGTTTCTAACCTTCCATGCTGCCATGCCCATGACCAGTAATGACTTAGCTGTCTTGTTGCTTTTGGCCTGGAGGCTGTCCCTGGAAGCCAAGGCCACAGCAGTAGAGGACGGGGGGTGATGGTATGTGCCCGGCCATGTTCTAGTGGGTTGCCCTACTCTTTTTTTTTTTTTCTACAGCAAAGCTATGAGTGCCGAGTCCTACAGTGTGTTCTGTTGTCTGTCTCAATTTTATTTATTTTATTAAAAAAAAAAATAAAAATTAAAAATCACTCATTCCGTGTTGGTTTCACCTCTGTATCCGCGGTCTTGGCAGAACAGAAAGCTGGAGCACTGCAGCATCCCTTTATATTTGGATATGAATTACCGTGTATGTTCAACTACTTTGACAAATAACATTTTGGAGCTAGAAGAGTGTAAGCAGTCTGACCCTCTCCTTTTGTTTCAGGAAATTGTGTTATCTAAGGAGAGGCTAAAATTAGAAGGTATATGGGGAGGGTTGTGTGTTTTGTTGTGGTTTTTTTTTAACTGAGCAACTCTAATGGATGAATCATGTGGGTGTAACTTATGGCACTTGATAGCAAGCAGTCTGTCTGAACATATATGTGTAATAAGATTACCAGGATCATTTAGAAACTATTTGGAACTACTGCAATGTGAACTTAATCTATTGTAAATATTTGTTACTCATTATCTAATATATCAAAATACATTTGGTTAGAGTTAGGCAAATTAAAGTAAGATATAAAGTGCAAGTTTTTAACAATGGGTTACTGGGCACTGGAAGAGCTGTGGATGCAGTGAATATCTTATCTAGAAATAAGTATTTACTTGGAAAATAATTTTCCAGTGCACAGGGGAAACAAGAGCTAGTGTTAGACTAAAATGAAGGGAAGGGATTGAGAAATTGTCAAAAAATCTGGAGAGTACTGAAGCATTTTAGATTTAGCTTCATTTTAATAAACTTTCTGAATTCCTGTGTTGCCCTACATTGTTAATCTAATACTGTATGTTTTAAACTTCATTTGAATGAGATGAAGTGACCTTTAGCCTTTTTTTTAATTTAAAGATTTTTTTTCCTTTCTTTTCTACTGCTTGACTCGATTATTGTTTTTCCCCAGATCTTCTTTGTTTTACTGAAAGCCGTGAGACACATACATGAATCTGGTTTCAATGGTTGACCTGAATCAAGTTCCCGTCTTCTTTTCAAGAAGAATCTTTAAAAGTTTATCTGCTAAACCAAAATATTAAGTGTTTCTTTTATGCTGCTCATGAAGCCCTTGAGGCCTTGAACTCAAAACAGTCCCAGTCTTTCAAAAACTGCAATTGCTTAAACAAGTTACTAAGTCTGATGAAAATATTTAGTTGTCTTTGGATTGGGTTAGGCAGGAAGCGTGACTCTGCAATGACAAAGGTCTTCTGTAGCTTTGGTTGTGGAACAGCTTTTTAAAGAAAGTAGTATAATTGAAAACATAGCAATAGAGGCCCTCCCCGTCCCCTCGCCTGCATCACCTGCTCCTGATATTACAAATAAGAATGTAAAAATGCGGGAGAGATGAAAGGAGCATGTTGCAGAATTTCTAACTTGATTGTTCTCGAAGGGTTGAGAATTTGAGTCGCATTCTTGAAAACCTGCCTACCTACAGTGAGAGATAAAATGTTTGCCTTTCCCAGGAAAGCTATTGCTTTAAGTAACAGATATTATTATATTTTGAAATATAGTGATTCTAGGTGATAGCCACCTTTGGCCTAGTACATGCATTTTCTTTAAGTAGTCAGCTTCTGAGTCCCTTAGTATATATTATTTAATACACACAAGGTGATTTGCTGAATGACTTCAGTTTAAGAAGCCAATATAATGGCCTGAATAAGTTACATGAAATCTAAAAAACTTACTGTAATGCTCTTCTTTTCTTAAAAGGGAAAGCTGTTGCTAATTTATTGTGTCGGAAGCCTTATGAACTTTTAAAAATCTTAGCACTGGGAAAAATCCCTTAAGAGCTGAAAATTTTGCTGCAGATCATCTAATAGTGTTCGGAAGTTACTGTATTTTTTCTTTAAGACATATTCATATACTTGTAAGATAAATATTTGGTTAGGTAATAAGCTGAAGGAAGTATGAAGTGGGATAGTTATTAGGCAGTTTTTATAAAGGTGGTGGAAGTAGCTTAAAGTACATTCCTAGTATTTTGTTTCAGTCATTAGCATATCTAAGGTCTTTACTGCCATAAAAAGGTACTTAAACTCTTGGTATCACTGCTGTCTTCACACTTGCATTTGTATGATAAACTACAAAGCAATTCTATTCAGTCATTGTGCTGGGGACATTCTCGTGGCCAGTGTTGGTCTTCCAAGCCCTGTCCATTCACAATTGTATCGCCCTCTCTGCCAGTAAATTCTTGGTGTTACTGGCTATTTGTTGTCACAGTAGTTCAAAGATCTTCATGACATTAACAAACACTAAAAAAAAACCACCCCACCCCTCTCTGTATTTCTACATTTGTAAATGGAGAAAGTTGCTAGGAATGTGCCAGACTCTTAACTGTCAGCAATTTGTATCCAAAATTTGTTGCCAGTACCAGAATATCTTCTGAGATTGTATGCATTGTGCTTGGTTAGATTTTATGTGCCGTTATGATAAAATAATGTACTCGTCTGCTGATGGCAATGACAGTATCTTCAAACTGTTAGGCAATTATGGAGAGTATTGACTTAAAGCTGACATGAAGCTTGCTTAGAACAAAAATGATTTTTAAATGATTCGTGGAATGACAGCATCATACATGCAAGTGTGAGAAGTTCAGCATTAGGTGGTTTTATCGTGCCACAACTCCTTAGGCAGTATTGCTCTGGAATACAAACCCAGTGAACAACTATAGCTATATTCCACTCCAGATTTTTTTACCAAGGACTTGATTACCTCCAGTGTGTTTTGTAACTTGTGAGAGAAGACTGGAAATTGGTGGAAACATTTCTGGTATCTTTCATGTAGAGCTTTTCCCAGGTGATTGTTCTGGGAAGGCTGCATTTGTCCTTTTCCCTGAAGGGGTAAGCCTTTGGGAACAGCCTCTGCATGTTGCCCTTACCAGGAGGGGAGAGTTAGAGCTGTCTTTGCAGGAGCAGCTGGGCTTTGCTGGCTCAAGCTGCCCCTGGGTTTTCACATCCCTCCTTAAAGGGAGTCTCTGTCCCAAAGGAAATCCATGGCAAATCTAGCTCTTGGTTTACTTCTTCTAGGGTATTCCCGTATTGACCTGAGTGACCTGTTTCCCGTCATGCTTTAAGCTGAGTCATGTACATCGGGGAATGCAGAGTTGGAATTTGTCAACTTTTTCACATGAGATGGGTAACCTTCACTTGCAGAGGAGGAAACCAGTACTCCATCTAGCCAAGAAGACGAAGCCTGGTGTTAACAAAATAGCATTACTCGTGTTTTTAAGAAAAGGCAGACCTTTGGGGAGGGGGGTGTGACCCCCTTTATTGCTTAACAAAGCACTTTTACATGTAAGTGATTTGGAGGAAGATTTCTTATTTCACTGATGGAGTGTAGCTTGGTTGAGCTCCAGGTGGGCTCTCTGTGACAGCTGTAAGATTATCAGTTACTGTTAATAACTTCAATTCTTGGTTTTTCCTCTGAAAATTATTTGAAGGATGTGTTTATCACTAATCAGAGGGACATTTTTATGAGAACATCCTTTCTGTGCTTAAGTTGTCTTAATACTGGCTTTTACATAACAGCAAAGCTGTATTTATGTTCCCAATGATTCACAAAAGGGGACTATCCCGTTCGCTTAGGCATGTGCTGGCTTGAAAATGAAACAGGAGCAAGTGCAGATATCTTGAGGGAAACTTAATGCTGGTGTTTCGAAACACCCATTATTTCCCATTTAAGAAAAACAAACCCCCCAACCCTACTTTTGTTTGTTAACCGCGTGGCTGGCCCGAACAAAGCCTCTTTGGCATGGGCCAAAGCACAGCGAAGCTGAGTAAAACCAATTCTTGGATTTTCTCTCTTGAGCTTGTTTGCGGCTCTCGGTAGAGCTGGCTGTGAAAGCCACGTCTGGTTGCTGACCTGGATGCTGAACCGCAGCTTCAGCAAGCGGTTCTGGCCTCTGCAGCTGCTTCTCCTGTTGCCTTTCGCCACCACACCCTCCCCTAAAGCCCTGCTCACCCGGTCCCAGTTCTTTGTCCTGCTGGGGTGTTGGGTTGGTAATGCAGCCTGGGCAGGGGGGCTGATCTCTGTCATTATCCTCGCTCCCCAGTCTGGAAAACTGGGATGGTAGTATATCCTTCCTTCCACCCTTTGTGTCTTATTTATTTAGACTGTAAACTTTTTAAAGTAGGAACTTTCTATTTCTATGCCTAACACAATGCTCAAGTGATCTTGGCAAGAGGCTTCAGTCATAAACCTAACTTGAAAATGCTTAAACAGGGGCTTGTCAAGTGGAAGTTTGGTTATCTCTCTCCTGACATTGCCTGGTTAATTGCTTTCTTTACTGCACCACTCTGTATTATCCCTCAATATGTAGGTTACACCCACATGCTGACGGGTGGCCTACGCCTTCATTTGCTTCACGTTTGAATTTGGCCCATCTGTTGTATAAGATCCATGCCTAATTTAGACGCCCCAAGCAACTGAGGAGATGCGGTAGTGGTGGCAGGGCATTGCAACGCCCTGAAAGTGTCTGGGACATGGTATAACCCCTTACGCTTTCAGATTTCATCATGAAGCAGGCAAGTGAGCAATCCGTGGGGCAACAAGAAGGACAAATGGGGTTTGATGGTCATGCCAAAACCAGTCTTTTCTGCAGATGGCAAGTTCAGTAGTGTTTTGGCCAGCAATCATTTGCTCTCGGTTTCTTTGAACTGAGAGCTGTAAGAAAGGAAAACAGTGCTGAATTACAGGGTTAATGTGACACGAGTTTAGAGGTTAGCATATGCAAGCTCCTTCACAAAGACCGCACAGACTGAAGCCTGTGGATCTTCATTGACATTGAGGCTTCTGCGTGTGGGTGGCAGGGCAGGCCTGAAGAGGGAGCAGGCACATTCTTCAGTGTGAAGAAAACACATTGAGAAAAGCCTAATATTTTATACAGGCTTTTATTGGCAGCTTCGCATTCTGTATACGCAGGCCCCAAAGAAGATAATGCAAGAAGCTGTGTTATCTGTATAGCACCGTTCCTTTCCCTTTGCCTGCCAAATCTTAGGAAAACATTCTCTCCACCCCCACTCTAAACACCACTATAAACATGGTGTAACTAAATTCTAGCTTCTCTAAAGGCAAGCATGAAGCAACAAACCACAGTGACCAGCACTATTGCTTTCTGACTTTTTTTTAAATATTATTTATTTTAAATGAGAAAATGGTGCTTATTCAAAAGGTAGTGACTTTTCCGTACTCTTCCAACCTGAGGAATAAAATGAGCAGGGAGCAAAGTCTGCATTGCATGTCACAGTAACGATTTCAGGTGCTGTGGTTGCTAATGTGGAGCAGAGGTCTACCTAAAGGCAGAGCTGGAAGAGGAAGGGTGTCTGCAGCCTGACTGGTTAAAAGCTTTAAGAACAAATCACCCGAACATGAAGTTATTACAGAGCGTTCTTTCGGAGAGAGTTGTGATGAATACACTGCAAGCATAAAATGATTTCATGTTGTATTGCATTTTGTGTAGGTTACAGCCATGGAATGAGCCTGCAGAGTCATTTGTACATTGCACCGTGTGCTCCTGTTGGTCTGATTTCTTGGTTTCTGTTTGTACCTTATTTAGCAGGTTGAGTGCTCTGGCTTTTGTACAAAAATCACTGCGGCTCCAAAATCTTTGAAGTCTGATAATACATCTAGAACTTTATCAAAATGTGGCTCAGTTCCTGCATGAGACCTCTGGGTACTGCTTTGTGAAAACACATTTGAGGAAAAAATGATATAAACGTTTTATCCCTTTTAGTAGGGAATTTCATGATCCTTCTACTAGGGTTCTACTTCTGTTAGCTGGTGGATTAAGCAAATGAAATGGTCAGACACTCAAAGGTATGAGGAAAGCAGAGCAAGCATCTGTTGTTACACAAATACCAGTGTAGGAAGTCAGTTCTGACTTACAAAGTCGCAAGATCCTTCTTGGGTCTTGGGCAAGATACTCAGGCAATTCTATTTTGGTACACTCATGTTTTTGAAATTATTTAGGTTGCTCACATTCCGGGAGCTGTTGTAGCACCTAGTGAAGCTGTGGCATATGAAATTACTGAAGGAAAATAAGGAGCCCCAACCTAGAGATATACTAGGCATTGAGAGTCAAAACATCTCCTCCTCCAACCTGAAGAAAGTAATTGCTTTATTGCTTGTGGTGGTAGATATAGTATAGTTTGTTGTAGCTGACTATGAATTGCACACAGGAAGCTTGGGGAAGGGTTTTGGCTGGGTGAACTACTGGGAAATGCAGTCATCAAAAGAAACTTTAATAAAAGATTTAATGGAAGATGAGACGGTGATTAGAACTATCCTCTTTTAGCTTCCTTTCTTAAAGAGTCAAGGCTGCACTGTTACAGTGTGTCTCTGTCTCCATTCCTGATGGAGCTGTAAAGATCTCAAGGATATTGAATTCCTGGGAATAGGTGTTCAGAAACAGTGTTGTAAACACTTCAGGGAAAGTCTGCAGCACAAGTGCACGCCCCTGTGGAGATCAGAGACTTCTATGGCTGAAGGAGTCCCAGAGACTCCAGCCAGCTCCAGGCTTGTAGCTCACTGTGCCACAGGTACAAGGGTCCAACAGGAGTCTGCAGAGCCTGGAGAAACATGGTTTTGATGGTGCCCTTGTTAGCACAACAGCTGGTGGTGTTTGTAGCATGGTTCATTAGTTAACCCTTGTGGCATTTTAAAAACTCACTGTGAGATATTTGCCTTGCTATTTGGTAGAAACAGATACAGATAAAATTATTTTCCTTGCTCTGGGCATTTCCGAGTGTTTCAGTGGTTTTGGATGAAGAAACTCCTGCGCAACTGTGATCAATACTAACACTTGATATTGCAAGATGTTTTAGACTGCCCACATTAAAACCACCAGTGTATGGTTGACTCAGGTCCTGAGAAGGGCAGCTGGACTTGTTTCTGCCGGACAGGAATTGCTGTCTTTAACTGGAGAAACAACTCTACTTTTGAACTGCTGTAACTCTGGCTCCAGCTGTAGAAAGGTCTGTTTTGGTTGGAGAGGTCCAACTGTGTGTGCGTTTGGTGTTGGTTGTCAGGTTCATGATTAATTTTGGACATTGTTATGCTGGCAGTAACAATGAAGGCATTGTCACTACTAACATTTTCACTTTCCTGCATTGCTGCTGTGCTCGTTTAATTATTTTTGCAAAAGTGGTAGGTTATGGGAACCTTTTCATGTGTGAACCATGGGGAAGATGGGAATCTCTTGTTAAGAGTTGCATATGTTTGTCCTTCCCATAAGCAATGGTAATGATGAAAACTTTTAAAATCAGTTCATTGGCGTTGGCAGTCAGTATCTACTAGAGATCTATTATACTTCTCAGAATCACTTCCCCCAGTTGAGGCAGTCCTAGTGTTTGGTTTCTGTTTGTATTATGTATTTGCTGGAAGGAGAGTGCTATTGTGTGTTTTTTGAGGGTGATTACAAACATAAAATAGATTCTCTTGAGAGTGCTTTGTCTACATTTATCACAATTGGTAATTGTTTTGTGTTGTGTAAGAGTTTGCATACTGCGCTTCTTGTTTGGCAGCGTGTATGTGTGTGTGAACCTCAAAATGGATTCCTACCTTCAACCTTTTATCATTGATGTTTTGAAGGTGAATCCTAGAACAAAGCATAAAACTTCTCTGCACTCGTGTATTGCTAGATGATGAACATTTGCCAGATCAAGGACATTTTTTTCAGAAGTTTTGCAAACAAAGTTTGCTGCCTTTTAATGGATGTGTTCTCCAAGCAGGACCTGGATGAGGTAGTTCTCAAAAATGCAAAAAATCTCAATTCCTTCCTGCATGGAAGTGGTTTAAAATAGTATAGTGGTGTGCAAGGTGGGTGTCATCTTTTTGTGCCAAGTCTGCTTGCAGTGGTCATTCCAAAATGCCAAGGGAAAAGGAATTCACAATCCTCACATATTCTATTAGCAGAGTGCCTGGAGGTAGAGATGGGCAAGATGCGTGGAAAAAATGAGGCTTCTGCCAAACACTTTCTTTGTAGGTCACTTACTGTAGTTGAAATTACAGGGAGTGTTAGAACAAGCGGTCTATTAGCAAAGCCATGAAAATAAACCATTCGCCACTTCTTACAAATGTTGGGCAAAAATATGGTCCAGATTTTAAAAATAAGTGAAGACTTGGCAAAAAATAAGACCCGAGTTTATCTGCATTTCATCAGGTACATGGCGTCCTGGAACATAGCCCACTGGCAAAAACATGGGGAGTGTTATCCTTTGCAGCACTGGGAATGTTCTCTGCTGAATTTGGCGCCAATGATCGAGCTTTGCTTGTTAGCTGGAGTTCACACAGACTCCTTGCCAGGCCTGCCCAGAATGCTGTCTCCTCTGACTTCCTGTGGTCTTGCATAATATTTCCTTGCTTCTTGTATAACTGCGGCTTGATCTGGTCACTGCCCAGTTTATACGGTTGACTTTTTAAAAGGCCAGTCCTGCAAACGTGCAACTGAGCCATGTCAGTGGCAGGAGGTGTCCCGGCGGTGACGCCGATGGAAGCGCCCTTCCACAGGGAAACGGCCAGCGCCAGGGCCGTATGGCCGTGCCGATGTGTCTGGAGGCAATAAAGTTGACTGCCACAGCCTCGTGACGAGATAAGCGCGAGGCATGACTTCGGATTGACTGCGCCTTTGAAATATGCGCCACTGTCGCTCTGATTTCTGTAACAAATACAGACATTAATTAAGAGGAGGAGAGGCATCACTGTGGGCTGTGTATCAATGAACGAGCATGTTTTCAGAGCACTGTGAAATTCTCACTGTTGCTAGTAGTTAGTTAAAAGTCCTTACATTTGTGTTGAAAATGTGCTCCAGGTATCCTGAGTATTAATTTTAAGACAAGTTCAGCAAGTTGAGGTATTTAAGAAAATAGTAATTTCATTCTGCTGATTTACTTTTTTAATGCTTCCACACAAGTTGTTTCTGCAATTGTCTGCTGTTAAAATATGCATTCATTTTGCATTACTGTTGAAGCTAGTGTATTTATTAATGTGTACCACTTATTAGCCTGGATTGTTTATATATATATGTTTTGGAAGTGAATTTCATAGCAGTTTTTGCCATGTAGCTCTGCATCAATACTAATTATTTTTAAAATATTTGCATGTGTGTATACACATAACGCATGTAATTACAGAGCTCTGTCGTTTTCAGAAAGACAGTAGCTAACATGACACTTTCTAGGACCCCCTTTCTTAATGCAGTTTTCAAACTGTTACTCATGTTCTTTGGCAGCCTTGCTTCTGGCATGATTTTGAAAAGCTGAAGAGCAAAGGTTACAAAATAGTTGCTTCAGTATGTTTGTAAACTTACCCATTTGTGAGTTCATTACTGATTTGTGCGTTGTAGTTCTCAGATCTTGTGTGATCTTCCAGTTAAACGCGATCTGCTGTGAAAAAACAAAAGAATCATTTTAAGGGAAAACCGGTAGAATTGACTTAATCATCACAGTTGTGTGAGATTTTGTTTGAATGATCTCATTCCATCATCTCTTCCACGAATCTAGGTTATGCAGTTTTCATTGTAACTTTGACATCGGAAAGTTCATGCTGCCTAAACATGACTTCTAGTAACACTCTCTTATTCATCTGATTAATGGAAAAAACACTTTTATTGGTTAACGTGTATTATCAGGGAAGCTTTTCTTGTCATTTAAAAGTGGGTTATCGCCTTGTATTCTTAGGTTCAACATTTTAATTGCTACAGTCTAGCTCATATAAAGCTTGAAGGATTGTCAAAGTAATATAGTGGCAATACTGCTGACACCTAGCAGAGCTTTTTATAGTGTTGTGAATGCCAACACATCTGGGAGACTTGTATAGATATGCTGCATTTTTGGCAGATGGATGCAAAGCCAGGGTTCCTAGTATGGCTTGACCATACAGTTCTAGCAGCATGGGTGCCAAATAAACCAGGTTTGTCTGAACATGTTTTTGCTGGTGATGGAGAAGCCACTTTATGTGCCAGTACCAAGCTAGTTTGTCACGGATGGTTTCAGAGTCCTAGATAAGCCATAGAAACATGAATTACATGGTAGAAGTAGACTGATGCTGGGTTGGCCCTAAGGTTTTCGGAAGAAGCATAAGAATTACCAGAGGTGTTGAGCATTGCTTAGCCAGCTAGAGAACACAGTTCACATTCAATAAAGAGGGATTTCCCCTCTGAATGGAAGCAGTTAGAAATTTCAGGACCCGATAGTCTGTTTCTTTTGAAAAGTATTTGTTCCTCCTGTGTAAACTACCTGAGCTGTTCTAAAAGATTTCAGAAAAACTGTTTTGACTTACAAAGTCACAGAGATGGAAGTTTACTCAGCATATAGAATAACGAGATTTAGAAACTTTTTTTCAAATTCGATGGTCTGAGCCTTAGTATGTGTGTCAGCAGTGTTAGAGAGGCACACCTGCTCTCCGGATCCAAATGTAGCTGAGTGTCAGAGAGGTCCATGAGCATATTCTTTCCGCTTTTTCTTTCTTTGCTTTTCATTTTCCTTTGATTATTTAGAAACGTGCAAATGGGCGCTGCAGAAGATTTAAGGGTTTAATCTTCAGCTGCACAGGCAGACACATACCCGCTGCCTTCAGTGGGAGTTTTGTCTGGACAAACAGCTTGGGATTGTGCACTTGTATACATGTCTATATACGGACCTCTGTCAAGTAAACAAGCGTGTAGCTGTACGCAGTAATCTGCTTTCAGAGCTGGGGAACACCCTGTGTCCCTTGTGTGGCTGAGTACATGGCCACGTCTCAAGCTTCATGCGAGCTCATGTTAAGGGTGCTGATCACCAATCCACATGTGTCTCCTCGCAGGAGGGAAGCGATAGGTATCTCTGAGGGGTACAGCAGCCTCCGTCACTCAGCTTTTGGTGCAGTGAGATACTGCTCTCCTTTGAAGGACATGTTAAGGCAGATACGCACTTTCAAAATGCCTGTGCTCACAGATAAAGGCAGGAGGGAGCAGCTTGCCTAACGCTGGGTGTTTTCAGACCTACATGCCTGCCCCTTCCTGAAGCTGAAGATCTTGCTCAGTGTTTCTCAGGCTGAACTTTTACAGGAGCAAGAATAAACTTCTTATCTGCAGAAGAGACTATGTAAAGATTAACTGGAAACACCAGAAATGGGGTTATGCTTATGTTGCTAAAGAACATTAGGGCATTTTTAATGAACTGCATTCTGCAGCTGGCAAAGTGGGTGACATCTGTAAGCCTCTTCGTAGGTGTTCTGCAGAGGGGAATGGGACATATTCCTGACTTTATTCAGATGCTCTCATATAGGTATCACAGTTAGAGAAAGAGTAGCTGATATTTATTTTATTTTCTTCTTATAATTTTATTTTTTTAATTAATTTGCCCAGAAACTGTAGTCTGTCAGCAGAGAAAGTCAAACTTGACATCGCTGCAAAACATGTCACGTCTCATGCAATATTGTGACTTGTATGCTGTAATTAGGGAGCTGTGCACATAAGGGAATGCTGTAGGTGTGTAATAACAATTTTATTGTATATAATAAAATCCAGTCTTGCTAACTACTGAGGACCTCAGGAGTTTTGGAAGAACTTCTCCTACTGTCTGAAGGAGTAATTCAGTATACTTAGCCTCTTAGGGGATAGGTCTAATAACAACTATTAGTACACTTGTATGTTTAAGTATACTTAAAATGCTTAAATGGATGCGGTTTGAAAAAGTGAAATGAAAGAAATGTAAAATTAACATTAAAACCCAGCATATGCTATGGTGGGGAAGTGTGGTCTTAGGCATACTACAGAAATAGAGATCTGAAAAGCTCTTTGGTTGTCAGGTCTGCCAGATCAAGCAGAAGTGAATAGTAAATGTTACTGTTGCTTATGGTGCTTTCATTTTTGTTTGCGTCTTTCAAAGCGTTAGGGAATGATGTGGCAGAGGGGCAGAATAAAAATTATGAAAATGCATCTTTTGAAATGTCACCAAAAGTCCCAGAAAGCACAAGGACATTTTACATGGTTTTCACACTTCAGTTTCTCTAGATAGCAAAAAAAAGTCTCTTGGTGTTTGTTTTTTTTTAATAAGTAAGGACAGGAACATTTTTGAACCAGAGGCAAAGAGAAGCTTAATGCAGTGGGAGCTATCACAGAGGACAAGAGAGAGGTACACTTTTCATTTGCTGGTGCTAGAGCTCCTGCAGGCTTGGTGAGGTGGTCTTTAGGGTGAAGGTGGCAATGTAGCACCAATGCTGCCTATGGGCTGGAAAGGGACAAGAGGACTCTGCTCTTCCTGCGGAGCCCTGTTCACCGGCATGACTTTCCTCTGAGGAGACTACTGTAGTTTACCTGCTGCATGGGAGGGCTGGTAGGACAGGACCATGAGCTGTGAAGATAGCTGATGAACAGTTTCAGCTCTGGGTGTCATGCTGGCCTACCACAGTATGTAGTTTCAAAGGGTTTTACTGTGGCTTGGGTATATGCTAGACTTCAGTCATTGAAAGCATCTGTAGCCACTAGAGGTTTCACTGAACTAACTTTCTTGGGGATAGTGCTCAGGTGAAGGTCTATGGACAAGCACATGGAGGCTGGGAGAATGTTTGGGAAGCGTTGCTCTGCTTTCTGTGTCCTTCTCTAGGTGTCTGCTGATTGAGATGGGCTGATGAGAAGATAGTGGGCTACGTCAACCTCTCACCTGACCCACCAGGGATGTTTGTGTGTATCCCTCTGTAGACAAGGATACCACAAGAGAGTAGAAAGGATTGAAGAAGAGTCAAACCAGCGTTACTCTCACTCTATCCAAATCATCAGCAAAAACCCCTCCTGCTGACTTCAGTTGCCATACATGCTTTTTGAGCAGACATCCTCATCCTTGTATATCTATCATTAATATGTGTATGAATCAACTTTCAGCCTGATGGTTAGCAAGGGCTCTTATAAAATAGTTGGTTTTGTTGCTTCTGCTCTGCTTGTTTTGCAGGAAAATAAACATTTGCTACTAGCAACCATAGTTATTCCATACCAGTTACTCTGCCTTTTCACCAAGTAGCGTGCATTTTTTCCGCAGCAAAGCACATTTTACATACCCTTAGCACAACTCTAGCTTTGGCCTAACACTGGGGGATTACAGAGATAAAATACTAGCCACGGCTAGCATCATCTGATAAACTGGAGCATCAGTAGGGTGCAGAGTTATAGCCTTGCATGGCAGAGAAAATAGCATTTGGGGCTGTTTGAAAGTCTTGTTTTAGGGATTGAATAGGAATCATGAACAAACAAGTTTTTTGCAGGGATTATCGGGACCCTGTTGTTAATTTTTGCAGTACTTATTGAACTGCTTTCTTGTTGCTTAAAAATTGGTGCTCTCGTTTGTTACTGTTCAATCACTGGCATGAAATAAATTGTAGCATGGGGAAAATAGTAACATAGTCTATTTCAAGCAACATTTGAATACTGGAAACATAAATAAAATGAAAGGTGAAGGTTGATGAATTAATAACAAGGTCCTCAGGACAGTGCCTTATGTATGGAAGGCAGTAATTTGTGTTTGCTTCCTGTAGAGTGACTTTACTGAGGAACTGAGGGCATTTAGCATATGCTGATGCTGAGATTATTCTATGCGTCTGTTGTTATTTAGAAAGTGTAAAGTCTGTGATGGAGACTTGTAGGGTGTTGCAGGAGGAGTGATGCACTGACAGACAGGAGAGTGCTGGTGTAGGCAAGGAGTGCTGAGGAGAGGCGATGGTGATGTACACTCCAAAAAGCTGAGGGGGCACCAGGGTAGCTAACATGGGCAAATAGGCTCTGTCTAGGAGAGGTATATTCATATGCTAGATAGAACTGCATATACAGCAAAGAGCCTTAAATATATTTTGTGGTTACCACTACTTATATACAAAGCAAAACCATAATTACAATGCTGTTCTTGTTTTTGAAACATCATTGTGTGCCAAACAAGTTCTGGATATTTGTAGGGCACGGTAATGTCAAAGATCACCTGTGTGTGAAAAGGATAGGTTTACAGGTACCAACTTATATTCATAAAACCAACTGAAGCTAAATTCTCATTCACATCATATTGTGAAGACTTTAACCTTCAAGCGTTTGACGGTGGCTTCTGCAGCACTCATGTGCCCACAGCAGATGTCACAGGGGGGTGGGTGGCTGGAGATGTGGCAGCTGGTAGAGCAAGAGACTTGAGTCCTCAGGCCCTTCAACTCTTCCCTGATCCTGGTCAGGCTGTGCAGTACGTGCAACGGCATCATTAATGTCCCTTTGTTCTTCCCCAATGCTGTATGAACAGCTTGGGGCAGAAAAATCTCCTTAAATTGCATTTGCTGATGATGACAATGTCTCTGTCTCATGAAACTCAATAGTTTCTCTTTGCCTTTTTCATTGAGCTAGTAGCTCCTTCTGGAACAATCTCCAGTATATTAGCACTTTTTTTTTATTTATTTTTTCAGTGTTTCAGAAAGTTCAAGTCAAAGGTGATGTTTTTGTTTTTTAATTGGTGGATTGGAGACAGTTTTAAAATAACATCATTCCTAACTGCAGTTAGAACAATGATTTCCTAGACAGTTCAGCACACTCGTTCAACAGCCCTGCCTCTCCTACCAATGTCCCTGCTGTTTTAAGCTAAATTGTAGACACAGAATAGCACACAGGTCAGGTACCTGATGTAAGAGCCAAAGGCTTCAACTTTGGCAGAGTGGCTGAGCTCCCACCAACTGTATATCCTCAGCATTCCCCCAGGTTAGCCGTAGGGTGTTGAACTTGCTCCTCCAGTCCGACTTGCAGAGCTCACAATCTCAAATTACTCAAATTATTCATGTGAGCTCTGCTCAAAACAAACAAACAAACAAAAGTGAGCACTTCCAAGTCCCTTTGTAACACTTAATAATAGATCACTAATAATTTTAATACATTAGAAAAAATACACTATTTATGACAAAATGTCTGTATGTTTGCAGTAAAGGATTTGTTTTATCATCCTTTTCCTGGCACGTTGTAAAGAATGTAAGAAGCACTAAATTGCAGGCACAAGTAAAGAAACTAATTGAAAATGTGGAGATTCTGTGCTTTTGCCTGCCCTGCTTATGCCCTGTCCAATACTAATGGGAGTGCATGGGATGTAAATGGCCACAGCACTTTTGCTGTTATATACAAACTAAATTTGGGAAACTTTTAGTATTTGTTATACTCAGTGAACCTCTGGGAAAGCTTCAACCTTTGACCTCTGTAGTGGGTTATGACAGGGAAGAATCATAAGAGCTTGATTTAAACCCATCTGTGGAAAGCTGGTTAAAAATATTCAACTAACATGTTCTTCCTCCTTCCCCTTCTCAGTAAAGGTCCTCTTAAAACACATTCTCTGTGACTTCATTTTTACCATTGCTTTGGGAGCCCTGTAGCCAAGCCTACTTGTAAGGAAATGATTAAATTATATTCATGCTTGTTCTTTGAAACTGCCTTTGTGGTAGCCCAAGAAGTATTTTCTTGCTCTTCCCAATTTCCATGTGCTTTAATATTAGTCTGTTTTCATCAATGTGACCTGCCCCAGCAGTAAATTTTGTTTGTAATTGGTCACATACTGATTGCTGAAGGGACATAAAAACTAAACTAAATTTATCTTGAACTTTTAAAAACTTATTCTAAGAAAAATCAAGTTTTTATTAGAAAATGAAATGTTATTTGACAGTATCAGTGGGTAATTTGTCACAAAACTGAATAGTCATTAAAGAAATTATGGTAGCAAAGCTCTTTAATTTTGCTTTTACAAAGTAGAATATTCTTTCTTTGAAATACTTTGTCACTAGCTTTTAATTTTGCTTTATATGTTAATAAATGTTTATGCTTGGGTTGTCATGGCAATTTCAGACTGAACAACCAGTAATGACATTATTTGTTGCCTTTGAAAAAGTACCCTTTTATGTGGTCACAAATTAAAACTGTTCCGAATATCTAGAATTAAAGAATATCTTTTTTTTTTTTCTAATGATTGCATTGGCTGTCTTCGAAGCAAGCCAAAACATCTGGCTGTCAGTTCAGACTTCAAAATTCTGTTTTGCTTACACAGCTTTCTTATTAAATAAAGGTGAAAGGATTTTTCATGCAAGAACAGAAGTGACTTTATTATTTGGGAGAATGGCTATTACTAATGACTATTGCATATTTAGAGCAGTTAATAATATTTTGTTGTTTTTCTTGCAAAGTTGTTTGTAATCAAAGTCATTATGCTGTCATTTAAATGGGAAGGCAACTGCCTGGAACAGCTGTTTAGTTACATTAGCTTCTATAAATAAGTTTATTATTTTAGATGAAAGTTATAAAGCAATCTGTTTGCCTCCGTCAAAGTAAGTAGAATAGCTGAAAACATGCCTTAAAAAAAGGGATAAAGAACAGCATTGGAACAACATAACATTCTTTAAGGGTTCTTTATGCATATTTAATATTTTAATCTAACACAACTTCTCTGTAGTTTTGTGGTCTAGAGAAAACTGGAGGGAAAGAATCCTGTTTCACTCTCCAGCTGACTGAAACATCATAATTTCCTTGTTTAAAAATACTGATTTCCCCCAATTGCCCTGAGATTTTTTTCGAGGCAGCTAGAACTGAATGGGAAAAAATTATGAAATATGAATATACAAAAACTTCCATTAACTGTGTGGAGAGAATAAAAGCATTAGCATGCACTCTGTTATCTTTTAGAAACACATATTGGTTAGATAAAGAGATTTCAGTACCACGTATGCTGACAATGTCGTCTAAGAGCTTTAATTTACCTTTGTCTGTCAATGTTAATGGACAGAGCAAGTGCTGGAGTTGCTGTAGAACAAATCTGTTTTCCTTTTGTCTGCTGTGCCAGATAATGAAATAAAAGCTAAATTATCACTGATAAAAGTAATTTGCAGAAAAGCAATGATAAAAATATAACAGCAGAGCTTGCCATTAGCAGTATAAATGGATAATGTTTGCTAACGCTTGTAACCTACTTCTATCCTCTGTTTTTTATCGTTTTCTCCCCCTTTCCGTGCTG
The DNA here is from genome assembly GCA_013398125.1 of Aegotheles bennettii. Classification (NCBI taxonomy): domain Eukaryota; kingdom Metazoa; phylum Chordata; class Aves; order Caprimulgiformes; family Aegothelidae; genus Aegotheles; species Aegotheles bennettii. The sequence continues at coordinate 96,648 of VZRW01007111.1, read as the reverse complement.
GTAAGGGCCTTTTCAATGGGGGCTGAGAGCAATAAAATTATGGGTATGCTAAATCCCATCAGGGGTAACTTTCTGAGGGATGACCACTACTTTTTTTCCTTCTTTTTCTGTACTACAGTATTGCCGAGTCAAAGCATGTACACAGTTTGAAGTGCTGTTATCAGTATAATTTTATCCATTCCAACTTGAGGAATGTATCTGCTAATGATGGAAACTGAGAAAATGGTTTACCTCATTGCAGCACTGGTAACTCTTGTAAACTTATCATGAGTTATATGATATTTACTGTGAAAGCCTTAGTTCTTGGAGTCACATGTTTAGGTGATACTCATACTTTGCTTTCTGTCTGTCTGTATGTCTGCATCTTTTTCCTATTTATTTATTTATTTATTTAAACTCTAAGATAGAGAAGCTTGGTCATGTCCCAGTTGTTCACAAAAACTCAGATGTGGGAATGCAAATGTACATGAGTTCTGAGCCCCATGTGTTTGTGTATGCAGGATGATTCTAATGTGTGCATGTATAAATGTACACACACATGCACAAACATTTAAATCTTATAATTTCATTGTAAGCCAGCCCTATCTCTCTTGAAATTGAGTCATCATTTTTTAAATGCTTGGAATTCAGAGTATTTTTATGATGAGAAGCCAGTGTCCAGAGTAAAACATTAGCCATAGGGTATTTGAAGGATGATTGGTTTCTTGTGAGAGCTGGACATGCTCATTGGCACATTTGTAGTTTGTAAAAGTATTTATTTGAAGACATTCAGTTGTGAATGACTAAATAGGGAACAACTGCTAAACTCTAGCTGCAGTACCTAGGGGTATTCTATGTTTGAAGCCTGGATGCTGCTGTACAGCGCTTGCCAGTTTGCAAATGTCAAGGACAGTTACCCTCTCACATTCCTAAATGGTTTGCCTCTGACCATCGTTCAGAAAACCTGCCCTTTCTCCAGAGCTCCTTCTCCAGCTATTGCTGCCAATTGTTGTTTTGCTGTGTGGCTGCCATGGCTGTAATCCTTGGGAAAGCCAGGTTGTGTAGGTCCAGACGACCTGGGAAGGCATATGAACTTCCTCTGCTTACTCCAGACAAGAAGACAAGGGCACATGGAAAGCTGAGTAAACTTTTTTCATGTGTGTGGCTGTGCAGTGTCAGCTACAGCATGGTCTTGCTGCTGCTGGTCAGACAATTTCTTACAGGCTCATATGAGGTGCAAAGCTGCTATTGTTTGAATATTTTATTGTTCATGAATATCTTGATTTTTCCCATGTAATGTAGGAGAAAATATCACATGTATGAGCTTTTAAAGTACTTTTATCTGACAAAACCCCTTTGTATTAATCTTGTAAGTGATGTGGGCCTGTATTGTTCTGAAGTGCTTTACTATTTCTTGTGGCTGGACATTGTTAGAAAAATATAATGTTAAAATATCTTGAGCTTTGCTTTGGTATTGTGTCTGTTCTGTGTCATGCTGTATTCCCTCTGCAGCTTCAAAGTGTTAAGAAAAAAAAGCTATTAAAAATGTGTTTATAGCAGAACAGATAATTAAATTCTTTTGCAATACTGTTCAAATAGGTGAAAGTTGCCTTCAAAGATGCATTTAGTGGCATAATAATTAGATATAAATATAATGCAATAATAATGCCATAATGGAAGAAGACCTAAATTTTAGTTTACTGATCTAAAACAGAATTTATGGCAATAACCTGAAGCCATGGTGGCAGAAGTCTGCTTGCCAGTGCACAGTAGCAGCTCTACTCTGGCTTTTAACAGGCAGGATGTGCTGCACCAGCTGATTCTGTTCATGGCATGTTAAACACAATTTCAGTGAAGTAAAACTTTGGTGAGTAACACGAAAGCTGTATCACCATAGCTGGATAGCAAAGCAATCTGATGCATTGGCACCGTGTTTATGTACTGGTTAACAAAAACATCAGAGAACAAAAAGGCGTAGCAAAACTGATGTTCATTTAGAGACAAAGGCCAGAGTGTGAACTCCAATGCACAAGTAGACAAAGGGTTAGGTCTGCTGTTTGTCAAACCTACATATGTATTTGTGATCCTGTAGGTACGAATGGATGTTGGACAAAACACTGCTGCAGAGAATGGTGCCCTATTCCCTGGTGACAGTGAAATAGAGGGGTAGACCACAAAACTACTGAAAATAGCAGCATGAAACATTGAACACTTTAGGAAGATAGTGTTTTTGCCGAAAACTGGGCGTAAAATACAAATGAAGAAGCACACAGAATTTAATCCTGCGAATATCTGGTCTTAGACTATGCCCTTGTATTTTCCGTCTGTCTTTAGGCAGGAGGTTGCAAATGCTCAGCATCTCCTGGCCTGCAGTGTGATAGTTGGAGATAGAAGCACACTAGAAAATTAGCCATTTCAGGTAGTTCAGGTGAGCAGTCAGACCAGAGATAATGCACATAAGACCCCAGCCGTTTGGATAGGCAGCCATGAAAAGAAGTTTATCCAGGCCAGAAGTGGAAAAGACAGTGCAAAAGGCTTTTAAATAAATGCAATTGTTGCTGCTTGAAGGGAGAGATGTCTTCATGTGTACCTTTTAAAGAAGGGCTAAGGGTGTTCTTGAATGTGCAAATACTAGCATGGGGCTCACAGAGCAAATAGTCATAGGAGCTTGACGTGAGTGAGAATGATTCGAGTTGGTGGGCAGCAGCATGGGGAAAAATACTTGAGCGAATAGAAAAGACATCCTGATGTAAAACTTATTCTAGATTTCTTTTTTCAGGACTGAGTTGTGTCTGCACAGTTGTAGTCATATATGTTTATATGAAGGTACTGTTTAATAGAGGGTGTATTTTGATCCTTTCTGTGAAGTTTTATGCAGTAATTCTTCTTTACAGTATCCTTGTGGGGATGAGAAGTGTCTCCTTTAAGGCCACTTCTGATCTACTAAGTCTTGATACATCAGACTGATGAAGCTACTGGGCAGTCTGGGCCCTTTTGTTCTTAAAAGTGTCAGTCATGGAGTTAAACAGAATTAATCTTTGTCCTTTTACTGTTCTCAAAGCTTAGTTAAGTAAGGTGATCAGTGCTTGCATAACAGAACTTAACAGTGCAGATGTTCCTGTATTTCAGCCACACTTGTACCTTTTACCCTGTGTGAAGCAAGACACTTTTAGGGTGAAAAGTTCTCCAGTTCTCTATATCTAATTCTAGGCCTGCACTTGGAAATATTTTCCATACTCTTGAAGGCTTTCTATACCCATGGGATTTTTTTTTTTTGGTTGTCTGCTTTCCCTTTGCTCTCCCTAAATCTGCTGACGGCACTCCCAAATCTTTCTCCCATTTTCTGAATTGTGTTATCTACTTCCTCCAGAGATGGTTTGATAAAAATCTGATTTCCAGTTCTCTCCATGCTTTGGGCCTCTGTGTGGTAGAGAGCATCATTTAATGAAGATCTGTTAGTGGCTTTTCTTGGTTTCGTTAAAGTGGTATCCATTTCAAATGGTCCTCAATAACTTTATTATTTTTCCTATAATGAAGTACAATTTTGAGACATTGGAAATTCTGTATTACCACCTAGCTAGACATTCATTCTTTCTTGGCTAATGAAATTATGTGAAATTTTCATTGCTTTTCGTAAGAAACTTGTAGAGGTACTTTTCCCATGCAGGCCCCTTGTTTTGTTTAAACTTCCCCCAAAACTCTTGTTTCTACCTACTTTCTTTTTAAAAATCTTTATCCTCCTCTCTAGGCAGACAAGGAACAGAACTCATAAGGAAATTTGAATGTTCCTTCCAATGCCAAAAAGTGACTGCCTACTAGTAGCTGGTCTGGTGTAACGAGTGTGACATGTCCCAGGAGAATCAGAGAGCAAAGTATTTCCTATTTATTTGCACTGATGTAAGACAAGAAAACTTAAAATTTATTTTGAAGTGCTGTGTTCTGATCTGCCATCCATGCAAGTCTGGATAACTCCATTTAAGCTAATGTCGTGAGGTGAAAATTGGTTCCAGGGACAAGCACAATGTGATGCCCCCAGAAGGAGGCTTGCAGAGAGGAGACCTTGCCTTTAGTAGTTGCAGGCTAGTCCTTCATCCTAGACTGTTGTGTCCTCTTCCTTTGTACCACAAGTACCACTGTTTGGATGGAGTTTCAGGTGGTTTTTGGTGTCCTTTGTGTGCTTCAGTTCCCTGTCTGTGTATGGAGGTGAGTGTTAATACTGAATCTCTGCTCTGAGTAGGAGTCTGGGGCAGGCACAGGACAACCTGCTCCCCACGTTGAAGATGTTTTTCCAAGTCATTTTGTTGCTGTTTTGATTTTAATGCTGAAATGAGAAAGTGAGGAGTTTAACATTTCAAGACGGTAGTTTAAATAGCTGCAGCTCCCAAAAACATGGGAAAGACATGTTTTGAGATTGGCCACACAAAGCTGTTTTGAGTCAACCCTAAATCAGAGGGTAAATGCTCCATGGCATTCAGTCCTTCCCATGTAAACCCTGGGGAGAGGTTGCACCACAACGGCCTTTGCAGCCATTGTCCATAGCTGCCCTTCGGTTTTTAGTGTCCAGAGCAACTCATCTGTAGAAGTGTTCATGTCAAACAAAGGTGTGTGATGGTGAGTTCTACTGAACAGTGTAATTCTAGAAAGCACCTAAGTAACGATTTGCTGTGGCTGCTACACATGTAATGCAGAAGGAGAAATAGCACATACCAGATCAGACACAAACACAGTATTTTCTGGGAACTGGGCTGGGGGGTGTGAGGGTGTTCGTATGTGCGGTTTTTTTTTTCCCCAAACCCTATAGCTTATCTTGCTTCTTTTTCTGTCTTCCTTCTCCCTGCTGGCCAGACTCCAGTGTGTAATTCTGCATTCTTTCCTACTCAGCCTGAAGTTTTCTCATGTTAAATGTTTGTTTTGAATTTGCACCTTGTTTCTGCACAGAACATATCAGTGACGCAAGACCTGCTGGTTAGGAGACTTTTCAGCATACAAAACAGAGGCTGAAAGTCAAGTGGTGTTGGGTTGGCACGCCTATGTGCCCAAAATATCTTCAGGCCTATAAAAATAGGCAGTAAGAAATTAATTCTTACAGAGGGAAAAATAAAATCTGTGCAAATATTTTGTCAGTGAAGGTGACTGACCAGTAGAGCAACCTACTAAAAGTTACAGTGGATTGGTTCTCCATCCCTGAAAGTTGCTTAAATTGACTAGATTTGGTGTTTTAAAGAAATGCTTAGATTCAAACTGTATTAATTCAAGCAAGTCCTGCAACCTCTGATCTACAAGTTCTTGGCATTCTTCCTTTCTGTGCTGATGAGGTTTGATGCTGTCATTCATCCTCCCAGGAGCTGTTAGTAAGCCAGAGCTTTGGGGAAATGTGTCTTCCTTCAGGATTTTAATAAAACATGCTATAATCATAGTGAATAAAATCCCTATATCTGCAGAGGCATGGGCTTACACTCTACTTCCACTCTGGTTTGAAGCTTAATTGAAAATGGAGTAGATTTGTGGACTTTCCTATTTCTTGTCACACTGTGGGTCAGTTTTACTCACTGTGCTTGCAGAACATTTTTTTCAGCTTTTGTTGATTAAAGCTAAACAACCTCTTCTCAGCTGTGGTAAACATTTATTGGTAGATAATAAAGTTTTATTTAGTATCATTGGTGAAAATCACCTATTTGATTCTTAGTCAGTTATCTGAGGTAATGGACTTCTAAGTGGAGGAGCTGTGGTTGAAATGTTCACCCATGTGGTTTTGTTCTGCTAATGACTGTTGTTCTTTTAGAGTTCTTGGAGATTCTTTTTCCCTATGTTTTAAAGTTTTCTGTAAAAGACAGGTGGGAGGGTCAACAGAAATTGGTGGAAGTCCATTACATGTATGAGGAAATGATAATAAGAATGAGGGGGGAAAGTTGATATTGGTGATTGCTACATACAATCATGAATAAGATTTTTCTTTAAAATTGGGACTAAAATGAATAAGATGTACATAAAATGCATAGCCTCAAAGGCTTGTTGTTATAAATGTGCCATTGACTAAAAACTACATTAAGTCAAGTTTAAATCATATTTGTACAATTTAGATTGCTTTGGTTAGGTGTGCTATGCCTTGTTCTTTAATTGTTAATGTTGTTTTCCATATGCATTGCATTATAAAGGTTTCTTAGTCTTAAATGTATTTCATAGTAGCATATGGCTGGTCCAATAAGAGATAAATATTTATTCATGTTCTGTATTCTGTATGAAAGGATTTTATCTTCTTTTTTTTCCTGTCTATGAAGGTATAAAAATCTTTTTATAACTACTCTTGGCCATAGCAGCATATTTTGTACAAATGTAGCTAACTATACTGGCATACAAATACAATTCAAAAGAATACATTAATGGAAGAAGCAATGTTACTTTTTAGATTCAGCTTGTGTTAACATGAGTACGTGGTACTCTCTCTGCGCCTGCCTCATCCCTGTTCTGCACTAGCATTTGGGGTAGGGTTGCGGTACAATTGTTCTTCAGCATACCTCATCTTTGGCCTCTGTACCATACCAGTTGTGTTTTCTAATAACAAAACAATCAGTTTTGGCTGCGAGTGCAGCTTCTTTTCCAATTTTACTTCTTTTTTTCCTTTCTTTCTGCCTCTCCTGAGAAAGCAGTCAGTTTTTGAAAAATCATGCAATTCAGTTGATTAAATTACTTAATTTAGGAAAGGAAAAGAAGAATAAAAATTGTATTTTCCAATAACCGCTGTAAGGAAGGAGGCACGAGGTATGTTTACAAAGCAGTGCTGGTAGTTATTGAGACTCTCAGTTCAAAATGGCTAAGAGCACCCTCGCCCCTGCCTTGGGAAGTACCGTCTGTTTTGCATAACTCTTGTGACCCCTTATGCATGTTCTGATACAGTTGCATGCATTTCAGTATGCATATCTTGGGCATTCTTATTAGAAATTTGGCTGCTATATAGCTAGAATCAAAATAATGAAATATTAAGGTACCACACCCCAGCAGATGCAAAGTTCTGATAGATGTCCAAGACCTGTAATGTGTCTCTTGTTAAGAGAATGCAAGCGAACTTAATAGTAAGCTGACACTTGTGAATTGTAATAAATTAAACAAACAAACATAAACAAAAAATCTAACTCTTTTTCTGGTAAAACTGAGTTTCACCTACCTACTTTTGTCATAAATAGAATTTATTACTGTTCTTGGGCTCCTACCTCCTGTCCTCTTGGTGTGATGTATCCATGATGAAGATGAGAATCAGGGCAAATATATGCATACATGCCTTGTTTGCTTAACTTTAAGGAGAATAAAAGCTCTAGCACGAGTAATGGCCAAATACTGATGTGTTAATTCATAGTTCTGAAGTAAAAACCAGAAAATACAGAGAAATGTAGCCATGTGAATTTGCCTTTGTATACACACTGAATGCCTCTGTTTTACTCTTTCTTATTTATCATTATCTTATATTCTTGTCTAGAGTAACCATCCCTTGATTGTAGATATACAGAAGTTGAAGGAGTCAGTAGGCAGTAGTAGGAAAGGAAACAAAGCAAGAAAGGCCAACAGAGAGAGACTACATCCAATTATTCACTTTGTATTACAACACACACTGCCCTTATATCTCAGTTTCCTTTGCAAGTTGGTGTTTAGTGAGTAATTATGCAGGGCGATGCGTCAGAAGAGCTAGCAGCCATTTCCCAAGAAAACCAAGCCTTAATTTTTAAAATATTTTAAATACTGCAGTTGAGTGTGGATGGGCCATGATTGTTTCCTCCTTGAGTACCTTCTGGCTTCTGCCACAGTGGTGGGTGCTTAGAGGCAGTGAGAGGGTTCCTCAGGACTTTGCCAGCAGCTGAAGATGTGTGACGGGGGTGGACAGAGAAGGAACTGATTGTGCCCAAGTTACATCACTCCAGCCTCTGATTTTTAGTTGTAAATTTAGAGGAATTCCCTAACTTTGCTGAAGTGAATGCTGTGTGAATTCAGAAAACTGTCTGCCCAAGGCTTGGACAGGTGTATGCTCTGTTGCATCAAACACTGGCTGGACAGTTGGGCCTCAAGAGTGGTGGTGAATGGAGTTAAATCCAGTTAGTGGCTGGTCACAAGTGGTGCTTCCCAGGGTTCAGTATTGGGGTGACTCCTGTTTAATATCTTTATCAATGATCTGGACAATAGGATTGAGTGCACCCTTAGTAAGTTTGCATATGACGCTAAGTTGGGTGGGTGTGTTGATCTGCTCGAGGGTAGAAAGGTTCTACAGAGGGACCTGGACAGGCTGGATTGATGGGCTGAAACCAATTGCACAAGCTTCAACAAGTCCAAGTGCCAGGTCCTGCACTTGGGTCACAACAGCCCCATGCAACACTACAGGCTTAGGGAAGAGTGGCTGGAAAGCTGCCTGGCAGAAAAGGATCTGGGGGTATTGGTCTATAGCAGGATGAATATGAGCCATCAGTGTGTCCAAAATGGCCAAGAAGGCCGACAGCATCCTGGCCTGTATCAAAGAGTGTAGCCAGCAGAACTAGGGAAGTAATCATCCCCCTGTACTCAGTATTGGTGAGGCCGCACCTCTAATACTGTGTTCAGTTTTGGGCACCTCACTACGAGAAAGATATTGAGGTGCTGGAGCGGGTCCAAAGAAAGGCAACAAGGCTTTTGAAGGATCTGGAAAACAAACCTTAAGTGGAGTAACTGAGGGAACTGGGGTTGTTTAGCCTGGAGAAAAGGATGCTGAGGGGAGACATTATTGCTCTCTACAACTACTTGTAGCGAGATGGGTGTTGGTGTCTTCTCACAAGTAACAAGACAAGAGGAAATGGCTTCAAGTTATGCCAGAGGAGGCTTAGGTTGGGTATTAGGAAAAACTTCTTTACTGAATACTGGACAGGTTGTCAAGCACTGGAACAGGCTGCCCAGGGAAGTGGTTGCATCACCACCCCTGGACATATTTAAAAGTCACATAGATATGGTACTTAGGGACACAGTTTAGCAGTGGGCTTGGCAGAGCTAGGTTAGTAGAGTTAGGTTAATGGTTGGACTTGATGATCTTAAAGGTCTTTTCCAACTTAAATGATTCTATGATTTCTTGCCAGGTAGCTGAAGTAGCCTGACCCTTTGGTTCAATCCTGTTCCCTTTTAGTAAGAGGAGAATACAATTTACCCCAGCTCAAACTACTAATCTTTGATTTTTATCAACTTAAACTACTGACAGACTTGGATACTAATGAGAGATCAAATCACAGCATGCAAAGTTATCACTATTCCAGTTTATCCGATGACTTAATTAAGAGGAGAGGGACAATTAACGAACTACTGTATAAAATAACAGCCCCCTGAAAAAAAAAAAGCAAGAACTAAGAATGTGCTGTGTCCCAGGATGTTTGTACAGACAAAACTCACACCCCAGAGGGCAAAAAATGTTGCCTGGCTCTCAGGATCTGCACTTGATAGTTGTTGCAGGAAGTGGAGGAAACTGTGTTACATGGAATGATCAAAATTTAGAGCTTCTGTATTGTTATTCTCAAGAATTATTATTCCCTGCTTGCCAAAGAAGTGGCTGTTAAATCTGTCTTTCTGGACATCCATCTTCTTACTGTGAATGTCTTCAAGTCACCAAGAGACAGAGAGGGAGAAACCATTAACTGCCATCATAACTGAGCGCACATTACAATGATTAAGGTCCAAAAAGTAGAGTTGTTATTATTTCATAAAGATTTTATTGCAAGACCCATTTTCTTAACTTTATTATTAAGACAACTTATTAACAGGCAATGGTGCAAAGTAATTTATATTATTGTTTTGAGCATTCTCTAAAGGAAACAAAACATTGTCATTTTGAGCTGATGTGTGCCACCGCTATACTCTTTAGCACATCCAACACAGACTCTGTGCTTGAAACAGAGTGACATGAAGGACAAAATTTACTTTGTAGATGCTCTGCTGTCTTTATATACTGAACTTGGGAGTAAGGGTTTTGTAGAGAGAGAGCATCATCACAGAGCAGGCCAAAGCCTTAGGAGAAGTAGCTCTTTTTGTGCTCCCAAGGCTGGGGGGTTCACCTGCTCGCTCTTTACTTGATCTTTGCTGACTGCAATGGAAGCAAGCCTCTGTGAGAGCCTGGCTTCTATACCTTCAAAGACTGGCCTCCAATCTTCAACTATCTACTGATTTCAGAGACCCATTTCATTATGAATTGGCTTTATTGCTCTTTTTCTGTCTTGCAGCTGTTTTATCTTAAATATTTTATTAGTTCTAGCTGCTGTTTTAATTGGCAGAATTAGAAAAAGAAAAAAAAATCACAGCTGAAGTGCACTGTGGAGGGCCATTCACTTACATAGCAATTTTTAAAATCATGGCAATGTATTTACTTTATGGTCCCTATAAATGCTCACTATCGTTTATTTACCAGCCAGTACAGTTTTATATTTTGATTACCTTACTCTAAAAATAAAGATGTCAAATTGAGTCAGCTTACATAGAGAGCCTGGAGATGCATGAGAGAAGTAAGGTGGTGGGGCGGGTTTTGGGGGATGCTTGCAGACCTCTTTCATGGCTCTGTTTGGTAGGGTTCTGCAGTGTTATGGCTGTCTGATCTTTTGTCAGGCATTGCAGAACCTACAACATATTGAAGGTTGGGCTGTTTATTTTCCCTGTGTTGTTTTTATGTACTGAAATATTGTAGTGAAAATAGCTGGGTGGGGTGTAATGAATGTTTTCAAAGACCTTTCTTTGAAAGAGGCTTTTTTCCAGCCCTTGGTGGTCACCACCCATTTTCCTGTGCTGTGCGCTCCTCTCTCATTGTTCCTACCCACAAAGGCCCCTTGTGTGAACCTGTCAGCAAATGTGCCAGCACGATGAGATAAAATGTCGTGGGATATTGGTCCAAGCCTGCTGAAGCACCAGGGTTTTCACCCGCAAATGTCGGTGGGTATGGCCCAAGGCATAACACAGCATTAGATCATAAAATTTTGGATTCGTCAACAATTTTCGGCATGACTGTCTCAAGTGTTTATGGTTGATTGGGTTTGAGACTGAAGCGTAGGTGTGCATACCACTGAACACTAAAGTCATGTGATGGCAGTGTTTCTCCCTTAGGCTCGAAATAAAACTTAATTGTAAAAGCTGTCCTCATTTACCTGCAGTTGTGCCATCTTGATAAATAATGCTGGCTGTGGTTCGGTATGGGCTGGGTTGTGGTTAGTGCCCCATCTGAAAAATGAGGCTGTTTTGAGTTTAACTTCTGGGCCCACCCCCCCCTAGCCTGTGAATTGCACTTCGTTCACCTTTAGCTTTAACTCGCTGGTGAAGAGATAAAGGACATCCTTTGGTATGTGTTTTTTAGAGTAGGTAAATAGTTGGGTTATCTGAAAACAGATCTTAGCAATACCTGCTGAGCTTCGGAGCAACAATATGTATGGACCTCTAGATTAGCTGTCAAAATTGACTGATTGCTACAAGTAATGCCACAAGATAAAGATCTGTAATCTCTCAAACACAAATCATTGATAGAGATCTCGGCTTGTGCATTGTCATAACCTTATCCCCACTTCTGTGGTGCAATTCCAGCTCTAGCTGTGCTGCAGGGACTCTTGAATGTGTAAGTGGAAACTATGGAGAAAAGCAGACTAATACGTTCATAACCCCCCAAAAATTGTTCATTTGAAAGCAAGGTCAGTTTTGGGCAACATAGAAATATTTCTTTCTGCTGTATTGTTTACTGGGTTTGGTGGTGGGCTTTTTCAGTCTGCAGGCTATCTCTGAAGCTGGTATCAAAGAGTTGATGGCCACAGGGAAGGAATCCATGATCCTGTGTCTTAATGGAGCAGGGCAGTGCAAAAGCAGTCTCAGGAGGGAAGACTGAGTTTACGTGACTTTTTGCTCCTCTGTTTGAGATTTGACCTTATGCTGGGCTGCTTGTTTCTCTCAAAATTTCCTTATTATTTGAGAAGATGGGGGAGGTGTTTCACTGCGGCAGTTTTACAAGGGTGATCCAGAGCTGTCCTGACCCTTTCTGTGACTGGCACTGGGGCTTGCTGAGCAGGAAACTGCTCTGACTGAAAACTAAGCCACAAGAAAGTTCTCTCTGTCATGCAGCCCTAATGCAGGGAAGAGGTTGAAAAGGCAGTACCTCTATCTGCTCTAAGTGCTGATCAAGCAGCATCATGGCATCTTCCCTGCATGCTGTGGGCCTTGTGTGGTTCCATGGGGCTGTGCCTTGCCCCAGGAGCAACATGTTCAGCACGTCCTCCAAGGTACCAGGCTCATGCTGGCGTGGCGACTGCTGGACGGGCTGCACTCACTGCATCGTAAAATAATCCAGAACCAGATTAATGGCTGCTGAAATCCTAATACTTATCTTTCTAGTTCAAGGTACTCATAAAACTAGAGTAAAAACGGTAGAACATAAATCCTGTAGATGTTGTTTTGCTTACTATGATTAAATTTATCAGACTCCAGTGACATATTGTGAACCTAAATGCTTTAAAAAAATACAAGTGCTCCTGCAGCCTCAGTAAGGTTTTCAACATTGAACTTTGAAGGTACTATTTAGTTGCTGTGACAACTTCAGTATTCACAGTGATACTTTAAATTGCAGGTGCAAAGTATTTTCTTTTAGTAGCTGCATATTACATGCAGCTAGTGGTATAAAAAAAAATGTTAGTGATATAAAGCATTTTAAAACTGTACGTGTAATGCTTTTTGTCACAGCACCACCTTTTTTTCAGAAGTAAATGCTAGAAATATTCATGAAAGTAAATAAAATACAAATCTAGTACAGCTTAATTATTAAGACTAAAGGTACCATCAGAGCTTCAAACATTGAAGAAGTTAGTCTTCCATGGGGTTTTAAAGTTCATGTGGCATTTATCCTGTCTAAAGAGCTGATGTGCTCCCCATTCAAGAAAACGCACTCCTGGCTGTATTATTGTCAGCCGTGGTGGTCCTAGAGTGATATGGACTTAGTGAATCATAAATATGCTCAAAGACACCATAAGTTTGGTATTCACTTAGGCCTCATCTGTGATACTCTAATTCTACTAGCCGAGTCCCTTTATCAATGTGCCAAGCTTCCTTTGAAAAGGCCTAATGAGAATGGAAGTGAGTTCCTCCCCTTAATATGAACTCTTCCCTCATCTGTCTCAAAGACACTCATATTTCTCATTTTCCTGACTCTCATCTAGCCTTTGGTTTTAAACTTGGAGGAAAGAATTTCATCATATATTGATACAGCAGTAGGTGTGGAGTTTTACTGAACTAGTAGTGATTTGTTACTTAGTGGGTATGTTCAGAAGCACAAAAAAAATTCCAATCAAACCAAGGAGTCGGTGGTGAGTTACTGCAAGTTAGAGCAGCTTTAAGTGAAGGGTGGAAGGTATTTAATTTCCTTATTTTTGTAATAGCCCTTTCTGTTTAGTAGCTTTCCTTGTTACCTTTGAACTCTCATTTCCTCTATTAATGAATTCCCCATTTTTGGCATCGTTTGTGTTTGTTTTGTCTGTGTACTGGGTACCACATCCCAATGTGAAGCAATGCTGCTTTAGCACTTGCCTGCCATGAGCACTCCAATATTTGCAACCATTGTTTTCCTCTCAATCCAAGAATAACTCTGCATCCTTCCCGTTCCTATAGTTTTTGCTTGTGGGCTGAACCTGGGCACCTGGTGTCTTCACAGATTTCAGAAATAATTGTTTTCACTGGAAGGAAGTATAAGGAGGGATCTATATGGCACTGTGTATGGGTTTCATTCACAGCTTTCATATTTTGGCCTGAGTTCCTGGTGAGTGAGTAAATTGCTGTTTGTAGCACTTCTTATTTACTGATGGTCACTTTTATTACTTTAAGGGAGGGGGCTTTCAAAAGCACAGCATGCTATCCAGAATAAATTGCTTGTCAGGTAGAATGGTTACAAATACTTTTTAAAGGAATTTTAAGGCTAAGTAAGCAAGACTGCTGGCTGCTTGGTGACTGTGCAAGCACACCTCTGGGGCCGTCTGTCGAGCAGTGTGGTTCTGAGATAGCTATGGAGTGCCTCACAGTCAGCAAAACTCCTTTTCAGATATTACCCTGGTTTAAATCAGCTAGGATTTGCCAAGCAGAAGGTAAAGCAAAATATAAACACACAGCAAAAAAATGGAGTTGTTAGACTGAAATAAATCTCTGCTGTTATCTGTGATAGTGCTGCCTGTTAAAATTGAATCTTTATTGAATTTTTACTGGTTTGAATTGGTAAATCTTTTTTATGCTAACCGTCAGATCAGGTTTCTTTCATTTTATTTGTACTGCAAGATATTTTTGTATCTTTGCATCCCTAGAATGTACTTTTCTTATCTGCAAGTTTGCATTTGAAGCTTTAACTCTAAACCATTTGAAACAAGCTTTTACTACAGAAATTTCATGTGACAGCTTAATTAACTGTGGATTCTTGACCTTTAAAGTGCTGGAGCTAGAAACATTTAATAACCAGCCATTGGATATCAAGTAATACACTTGTTGTTTTACTAGCTTGCATACATGGCAGTTTGAAGCAAAGTCCAAGGGTCACCAAAATCATGAAGTAAACTGAAGCGAGTCAATCTGAACTATGTATTTCAAAGAGTATGAATGTGTCACGCAGTAAGTATGTATGAGTGAAGGCTACCAGGTTACATACGGGGTATTTTTATGCAAGGTGCGGATTACAATTTCTCTAAAATCTTCCGTGATCTGAAGCCTACAAGGTGGGAGTGTAATTCTGTGTAACTACTGTGCTGCTGCCTAGCATTTAAAAAAGCAAGCGTGTGTGTACACAACCAAAGTATCGACCCACATGGACTTGTCGAAAGCAGCGAAACACTGAGCAGAAGACTGCTATTTCGTCAAGTCCCTTCCATCACCTTAAAGGAGGCCACCGATGTCCTTGACAGAAGGGAGGATCACTGAAGATGACCACCTGGCAGCGTTGTTGGCTGAGTGGGTACCAAGGGCTTTGAGGGGGTGACTGCATGTGGGAAGGACCAGGGAGGTGTATGGGTGGAGATGGTGAGCAGAGATGACTGGTGGAGATGAAGTACTGGTAGGACTGAGACTGCAGAGAGCGAGTATGTTCACAGGCAGTGGAAACAGTACTGAAATGTCAGGTCAGTCCCTCTCTGCTGAGCTGAGGAGGGTTGTGTGGGTATATAACCCTACTTCAGACCAGGGACTGACGCCGTGCACCTGCGTGTAAACTCCTGTGCAGGGGGTGATCTGTTTTCCCCAGTGTTTGTGGGGCTGATCCCCACTGTGTCTGGGTCACAGGTACCTTCTGTGGGTGCCCCAGTCTGAGCTGGCTGCCCTGGCATTTCTCTTGGCTGCCAAAGTCCAGAGCCATCACAGCAGTGAGTACCGAGAAGACAATCCCTAAACTGACATAGTTTTGCAAGGTTATTTAAGCCAGATTGGTTACGTGGGGTTTCAATCTTTGCCAATAAGCTCCCGTGCCTGGGTTTCCCATCCTGCAGTAAGAGAGGCTTCAGAAAACCAGATTATGATCTTCACCCTGGGCGAGCAAGACCTTCCTCTGCAGGCATTCCGACCAGCTTCCATGAAGCTGTGTCACAAGGGGCTGTCTGAGATGAGCAAGGGGATAGGAATCTGGCTCCCGGGATCCATGCAGGGCATTCCTACACCCTTCCGGCTGGTAGTTATCACGTGCTCTGTTCCCATGCATGGATGTACCCCAGGGACCAGTTTGTTGTTTGGGTTCTTGGGAGAAGCACAGAGAGAGCTTTTGCTTCTGAAAATTCGGGAGCTTCACCTGAGAGGGCAAATACGTGCCAGTTGTTTGTCATCGTTGCTCACATGTGTCGGCCCGTAAATTCTATTTTCAGAGTGCAAACTAAACACGGCTGGGAGGGAGTGGGAAATCAAGTAAACAGCTCTCCTGGGGGTACAGTGCCATGCTTGTGTTCTGTGGTGGGGAGCTGCCTGTGCCGCCTTAACTCCTCTGTTCCCTATGGCTTGCATGCATGTAAGCGCTGCGGCCCTGCAACATCGTCCAGTGGCCCTGGGACAGTCCTTGCTTCAAAGCGGCACCTTCCTTGTCCTTCTCTTTGAGTCTCCTGATCACCCTTGGCATAGCCAGGTTCTGAGTGGAGTCCCCAGACCTGTTCCTCAGCTCAGTCACCCCATTTCTAGTGGAGATTTGAGCATCTCCATTCCTTTCTTGTAATTTTATAGGGAATGGTAAGGCTGTGACTGCAATTGCGTGTGGCCAAGTGGGGCATTATTCCACCAGATCCTGGGACTCCTGAAGGAACGAGCATTGGGGAGCTCCTGAGAGGCAGCTTCTGCTGTGGTACCCCTGGGCCTTGCACCAGTGCGTGATGGATTCATTGTGGTGTCTTTCTTGTCTCTCTCCCCTCTGCATTTTTAAAAACCTGACACAGGTTTGGGTGAGCAACATTTGTGCTTCTGCTTGCGTCGCTTCCTCCAAGCTGTGACGCACGTGTGTGCTATTTTTTTTTGCCACATAAGTGAGTGGTTTATATGCTGGGAGGGAATGATTCATAAGTGGGCCTGAGCCGGGGCCTTTTGCTCTATTGCACTAACAATACATGAAGAGGATTCGGTGTCAGCCTTTTCCCCTGGCCTTCACACGGGGTGGGTGGTGGAGTGGTTACATTTACAGTCTCTAGCTGTAGGCAGTCCAGCCCTGTCTGGGGTAAAATGCTAATCCTGGGCATAAAATGTGGGCAAATGCAGAGAGTTAATGACCTGCTGCCTGCGAACGCAAATGGTGAAAATACAGCTTTTTGCAGAATTCTGTCACTCAACTGCAATTTTTGGAGACTTTTGCAAGCAGGACAACACAGAATGATCACCTTGAACATGGGTGTCCCGTGGAGGGACAAGCATAGGTGTCTGTCTGGGGTGGCAGAGGGGAGGCTGCATGGGGCCCAAGGCCTGGGTGTGCTGGGTGAGGGAAGATGGGGAGGAAAACTGAGGTGCAGGAAGCCGCAGGGGGGAATGCTTAAACAAGCAAATTATTTAAATAATGGGCATGGAAGAAAGGCTTTTGAAAGCAATCAGACAGGCTGATTCCTCCCCTTGTTTTCTGATGTGAGAAAGCTCTCCTGAGGTGCGTAATGAACCGTGTCTCCCTGCAGAGAAACCAAGCAAGACAGTCAGAAGCAGCATAGAAGGGAAAAAAAAAACACATTCTCTGCTCAGAGCATTAGTTACTAGAAACCTTGAGCAACCCATGGTTAATGAAACCAGCCTGTCTCATTAGCCACACTTCAAAATTCTATTTACAGAGGTTAGCAAAACTAAATATTTTTCTTTGTGGCCAGAGTGGCGTCATGAGAGACCCTGTCTTATACAACCCGTTTTTACTGTGTGAATTGCAACATGGTTTTGGCCTTGGTTCCCAAAGTTGCGTATTTAAATGAGGAGAAATTGAATCTTGTTTTGCCCAAGTTGGTTCTAATGTGAAAATTGTGAGCTCTAGATTTAGAGCAGGGCTTGAATGTTTATTGTTCAAGTTAAATTTTCTAAGCTACAATTGGAAATTCTTGGAAATAATTGTCGCGTAGTTTTTGTTATGTTTGGTTTTGTTTTGTTTCTACTCTCTTATTTCTCTGGCATCTTTATAGGCACAGTGTAGACACATTTTTCTTTAGAGAACAAGATGTACATCTGAAAGAAACATCCATGTAAGTAGTTCACATGGCTCTTCTGTTCCCAACACCTGCCCTGAGAGGACAGAGGGCATTTTCTGTTGAACCTTCTCAGACAGCAGTACAAAGGGACTTTTTTTTATGTGGATGTAGTGTGGCTTCTACTTGGCAAGGATAAAAGTAAGGAGTTAGTGTCACCTTGTGAATATCTGGTCCTTTAGATTCAGACTTGGGTGGGTTGGTGTTCGCTCCATTGGTGACACTGAAGTCATTACCAAAGTTGGATCCTGCTGTTATGTATTGAAATGTGTGCAGGTCTCATCCTGTGCATACCTCCTATAACAGATGCCCTGTTAGAAAATAGTCACCTCAGGCAAAATAATTGTGAAAGAGGTTTGCCGAGGGCTGATCATGGATCTTGAGAAGATACTGTAAGCATTTATGAGAGCACTTGCCCTGCTAGCACACCTATCTGATCCCTAAGCGTATGCCCAGCTTCAGATGTTTTTCAGCACGAGGGCCCTACTGATGTATTGTGAGCACATTTCTGCTTTGGATGATGATGTTGAACTTTACTGTAACTTTACTCTTAGTATTTAACATGCACTGTGGCTATTTTCCCTTTTTTCTAATTTACAAACTCACCCGTGGTTTCCATGTTAGAAGCTTTTGCAGACAGTTTAGCTCTTCTAGAAATGGTTGTCTTCTTTAGACTACATTACTAAGTTTTAATACTTTTTCTGTTTTATGCAGTTTTATGAGACCAGCCATGATTGGAACAGTTTCTAGGGTTAAGTGATTGTTTTCAATCTGTATTTGTTTTCATCATCATTTTCACACAAGAGAATATATTTATTGAAATATCCTGTTTTGATAGGATTTTTTTAATCCCTTTTTAGTTTATAGTCTCATTGTTTTATACTGGCGTTGGAAAAAGCAGGTTATGAGATGCTTCATTTTTAGGTGGCCTTGCAAATGGAGAGCTATCACTGATGATTCTAGAAATGAATGTGCAGCCACAACAGCAAAAACAGTGGGGCTGATCTTCTCCACACCCTGTTCCATGCTCACCCAAGCTGTGCTGTTTGCACTGTTACACTATTACAGGAGTCTGCCTGAAAAGAAATATATTCTGTGTTGGCATGACTTCCCTCCCTGAAAGTGTTCAAGGCCAGGCTGGATGAAGCTTTGAGCAGCCTGGTCTAGAGCAGCCATGGCAGGGGTGTTGGAACTAGATGATCTTTAAGGTCCCTTCCAACCCAAACGATTCTATGATTCTGACTAAGGTACAAAACCTCAATTTGTGCAAGTGAAGGAAACTTGTAGTATGACCAGGGCTATGTGGGGTTGAAATAGCTGATGATTTTGAATAGATTCAGGTTCCTCATGTTCTGAAATAAGAATTGTACTTTATAAAAGAACCTTAGAGTTAGTGAAGTTCCCTCTTAAACTGTCCTATCCCACATCCATTATAAATACAGCCCTTGTGTTTCTAGCATGTTAAATTTAGCTTTTTGTCCCTCAGTGGCTTAATTTTACATACTTGCTTCATAAAATATTTTCCCCTTTGTTATTTCCTGATCTTCTGTTCTCTGTGGAGTGTGAAGGAGGCTGGCTCTATTGGTCATTATTTTTCTCAAGAAGGAATCTCTTTTCATAGACAATGAAGAAATGGTGATTTAATTAGACTAGCTTCTACAAAGGAGGGATTTCTTGCATGCAACAGTATTGTCTTTCCTATTTCATATCCTTCGTGGTCAAGCAAAGGTGGTTTTCTAGAGTAGTGTCTGGTTAAGAGCTGAGACAGTTGTATATAGAAACACAGTTTGATATTCTACTATTACTTTTATTTTTATATATATATGGGGAACAACCATTGCAAGTCATTATATCTACCACACAGCCACATGCACTGCAGTTGTTCCAGCTTTAAAATGGATTATTAACTCACCCCAGAGTATTGTGCAAGTAAATTAATTTTGATTGAACAAACTAAATTTTTATTTTTAACATTTTCTGAATGCCAGGAATAATAGTTTGCTATTTTGTTTTGAATCTCTCACCTAAGGCAGATCTTGATTCTGTTACACTCAGGGGATCCAAAAGCTGACTTGTGTAGAATCAGAGCCCTAATTCCCATTGTCAAAGGAGCAAATAATTTTCAAGTCTGGTTGACATTTAAACCAGCTGACAGAATTAATTCATTGCTGACAAGAACTAGTCTTGTAATTGTCTCTTTCAAGTCGTGAATTGCATTTCAAGAAATGCTTTTTTCCTTTCTCTCCTTTACCTACCAGGAGCAGTTCAGAACGGAGAAAGGAGAAATCAAGGGATGCAGCGAGATGCAGGAGAAGCAAAGAAACTGAAGTTTTCTATGAACTGGCACATGAGCTGCCCCTGCCCCATAACATCAGTTCCCACCTGGACAAGGCATCCATAATGCGCCTGGCAATCAGTTTCCTACGCACTCACAAGCTTCTGTCTTCAGGTAAGATCTGGCTTAAAGAAGTTGTCAGTGCTCACTGATGACAGCTTGGTAAGATTGTGCATGTTCTTCTCTGAGTACTGGGTCCTAAAGTGAGAACAGGACAGGTTGTGAGGATACAACTAGATTTAAAGATAGATTGGTGTGGCTTTTTTCATCAAAATTATGTATATTTTAATTGGGATAGAAAAATCTGAATATCTGAGTGACATTAGTTATATAAGGTCTTAATTACCAAACTGACAACTGGTGCAGTTTTGCCTCTCTAGAAAAACAACTCTCAAAACCCTTGAATATGGTTTATTAAGCTCAGTTATAAGATTTTAAACTTTTATTAAGAGTTTAATCAGAATTCAAACATACATCTTAAGTTTCCATGCTGAAATAAGTAAATTTTGATTTGGTATGGCAAGCATGTTTGTGCCAGTGCATTAAAAAGGCAGCTGGGAAGGTCTGAAGGTCCAATACTTGGTTTGAAAGGATTAATTGTGCTATATGCCAGTAATGAGTAGTAGGTAGGTCTACCTTGTTCATGACAAGGTAGACTAAGATAGCTAAAGCAACAATTTTAAATACTTGACATGAATGGGTTCTGTGTAATCAGAATCTTGCTCATATTGGACTAGCAGGAAATGTGAACCAGCATCATTTTCATAGCCTGTGAAAACTGATAAAATTAACAATGTTCTTATTTTGCACCTATATTTGAATAATCAATTTGGAAATCTGTGGTTTGAGTAGCCTGTGAGATCAATGAAGACAACTAATGTTTCTGGGGGAACTTTCACCCAGTGACCTGTAAGTGTCCAGAATACGTTAACAAAACAATGCCTGCATTGTTTGTGAAAGGTAAACCCAAAATTTCATCTTTTCCTTCATTAATGGCAAAACTCCCAATAAGGTCACTATTGCATTTCCCCCCTTAGAAAAGTTGAGTCACATCATAATTACTTTAATAAATGTTATTAGGAAATAGCTCATTTTATGGAAGAGTATGCTGCTGGTTTGTTGTTGGTTATTCTGAAAAATATGACAAATTCAATTCTGGTTCTGTGTGCTTTGTAATTTTGTAGGATTTTTGGGTTCCAGTAAGACTATTGTATAAAATGTGGGTATTTTCATCTTGGCTTATAGAATGTGGTTTTAACATTTACTTCTGTGAAAAGAAAGTTTATATGCTGAACGATGTTTGCAAATCATCTCCAATTTTGTCCTGTAATTAATACTTGACGAAGTTGTGTAAATAGGTAAATGTTCTTAAACATGCCATACACCAAGCCAATTTGTTAGTAACTTTCTCACACAGCTTCAGCTTTTCAAATTTTATATGACATAAACTAGAGACTGGCACAGGGTAGGAAAAGCAAACTTCTGAAGGGCTGTAACACATAATAGAAATAATGCATGTGTCTGTGAAACTTGACATGAAATGGTTTGATGCTGTTATCATCAGAAAAATACATTTGCTTACCTGGAAACTGCTAAGTTTAAAGTGGAATTTCCAAATGCATGTACAGTTCTTGGTGAGAAAAAAGTCTACAGATAAAGCATATATTTAGTGGTTCTATAGTGTTAAGGCTTAGGCTCATGTAATTTGATAGTGTATATGTGTATAATATTCATACATACACATACATATATGACTTTTCTGTGACAGTGTTTGAAAAACAATGTGATTCATGTAGCTGATTTACGTTTTCTTGAAGTAGCACCAGGACCCAGCAGTTAGAAAGGAATCTGGAAATGAAATGTTACAGTAGTGACAGGCTGTGATTTAATATTTCAGGCTTTCTCTGTGTTAGTTATTTGCTTGGCCTTAAATGTGATGCACTTTCCCAGTCTAAATATTGACTTGAATTAAGTCCTCTCATTAAAATTGGTGTTCTTAGTCAAATGCAGATTTGTCCATCGCTGCATCTTTAGACACTGGAGATGTAGATAAAGGTTTAAAAATCTTTAGTGCTTCTATTCTTGAGGAATTGCACTTCAGGTATTTCAAAGGGACTGGTCTTCTGAAAGAGCTAGGTGCTATTTTCTGACAATGAGAATACATGGATATGAATAACTCAAGCCACAAAACCACTGTTTGCTTGTAAAGGCCTCATCTGCTACTTAAGTTCTTCTGAGTACAGCTAGCATTTAAATTAGCCAAGCTAAACAAGAAGGCTGAAAATTTAAGCCCTGAATATTTGAAAGATAAAATTTATCAGGGATTGGAAAAAGTGGCATCAGAGAGAAAGCTTTCATTATCACTATCAGAATAATGACTTCAGAGTATTATTTCTTCCTCATGCAATTGCCTGACAGTTTACACTCCTAGATTCACAGGTGTAGAGTACTGCTGTGGCCAAAGCAAATCTCTCTCAGGTTGAGTTTCTTGCTCTCAGGAGACAAGGCTGTAAAACTGAATATGGGCTCTTCTGGCAGGTGAACTTTGTTGAAAAAAGACTGCCTTTCAGGACTGATTAACACCATTGCTGTACAATAACTGCTTAATACAGCTAATATTTGATGGGTGCTGTTCTTCTGATCTGTAAAAGAATTATTTAAGTCTTTGATAGGCTTCTGAATAATGTCAGACTTCATAAGGACACTGGCTTTCACTAGAAGGCAGTCTCATTTAATTCAAAGCATTTGGTTTTCAATACAGCTTCTGGCGCTCAGATGAAGAAGTTTGCTGCTCATCACATTTTGACAGGAGTGCAGAGCAAATGGGCACCGGGCTTATGTGATGCCTGTCCACGCTCCCTGCATGCTTTTGCTCTAAACCCTTTCTAAGCCCCAAGCAAAGGTGCCCGCGTTTCACACATGTGTTTAACAGACTGGAATTTGGCCATTAATTCTGTGTTGCATTTGAGGAGCCTGATTCAACTGAGGGGAACACAGGGGTTACTGTGTTGTCTCTGACAGGTGAACTGGGAAATGGGAAGGTAGAGGACTGCAGTGCGCATGAGAAGCAAATGCCTGCCCCAGCCTGCAGACCCCCTCTTTGCTTTATGTTTTCTTCATGGAAATAGTTTTGATTATTTGGGCTAGATGGTTAGTGTAAACTGGGGATAAGTGGGACTATTCGTTTTGTCATTAATTAGGACATTAAAATAACATTTACTGCATTTATATATATATACACAATGTCACTAAAATAAGCTTGCAGTGCGGCTTGAAAAATGCTTCAAAAGATAGTAGAGAAAAAACTACTGCTTGATTAGCATTTGTCTTATTTGTTATTTATTCCATCCAAACTTACTGGTACAACAGATTTTATTTTATATTACTGTTTGTGGGCACTATTCTCAAACGCAAACACATCTCGCTGTTTCACGGCAATTGTGCCTGGAGCAAGGCCCTTCCCAGGACTGCATCCTCAGCTTTCTGCAAGCTGATGCTCCAGATGGGATTTCAGAGATGGCCGTAGGCAACTTGCCAGCCTCAGTCCACTGGCATTGAGTGTCTCATGCCCCTTCCTATTATTCCCTGACTCGGAATAGGGCTTTTCACTTGTGTAACTCAGGCTATTTTACTAGCTGTGTCTGCATAATGATTATTAATCTGTCAGGATGCCAAGACCTAGGGTAACCTATGCCCAACATTCCTCCAGCAGGTGAATGGCAGAGCCCACGAATCTGAGCCCTCAATGAGAACTCTCCCACTATGCACTGCCGAAAATCCCAGCTTCTGGATTTCAGGGTGCATGTCTCCTGCAGGCGTTGCAACGGCCTGAGCTTGGCCCTTGTATCCTATCATAATAGGAAATAGCTGGTTGTATACCTCAGAGTTCAAAAGGGTAAAAAATACCAGGTTTTGCTTTATAAAAGTTGCTGCTTTACTTAGTAACACATTTCCCTTTGATTTTCACAGTAGGCAATTCTGTGTGGGAATGTTGGAGAGGAAGCCTTTAACATTTAGAAATGCAGGCTGTTCGTCTGACGGCCTGATTGAGATTAGTATCACAGGAAGCAAACTGAAACAATAGCTTTATAATACTGTTTCCATGTTGTGCACAGAACAGTACATGGTATAATTGGACTGCTGAGTAGAAGTATCATTTAATTATGATCATCTTAAATATTTTTCAAGATGTCTTCTAATTCTGTTGGCATAATACATTTTTGCCATCATCACATTCAAATGTTTGGGATAAATTTAGAATTGATCTTTGTTCATTTCAAGTAAAGGTTTTGAACCCATAAAGTTGCTGCTGAGAATAGCCTGTTTGATGCTTATCGGTAGTGGAGCTTTTGGATTTGGGATCTTGTGTCCTTTAGTATAGTCAGAAAAACTGATGTCAGTACTTGTGCTCTCTTATTCTCTAGTATAGCCAGTAAATTAGCCAAATGATTTTTGGGGGTTTAATAGGTGGCCAAAGAGGCCTGTCTTTTGCTAAAGAAAGACTCTCTTGGTTAACAGCTAACATCGTGACCATTGCTAAAGCTGCCTCAGTCTTTTTTTGTCTGAATATGAGGAAGAGAATCCACTTTAGGAAGCCTGTATAAGCATTAGCATGCAGTGCCAATAATTTTAAATGTTTATTTGGACCACTCTGATGCTAAAAGCACTACTGGAACCAAAACTCTTCGATACCAGTGAGTTTCTGTGTGCCAGGACTACAGACTTTTTAGTCAGGGTAATCAGGCAAACACAATTTTATCAGCTTTCTTTAATCCCATCCCAATTGTGTGGTCACCCGAGTGTCTTTTCTGTGCAGAGATCCAACAAAGGAAACTGGATGGGAGTTGCTCCTGTGCAGGCAGACAGCAGCAGAAATGGGGAGGGAACAGGGAAGCAGACGGGAAGTTGTTTGGGAGAAGGGAGGCCGCGAGGAAGCCAGTGTGAAGTTGTTTCAAGGGAGGGAGACAACAGAGCCGGAAAGCCAGCAGGGAGCAGAAGGGAAAAAATAGCTTTTTCTTAGACTTTTGAGGGGAGACGACAAACTGTAGGGAGAAGTGAAGCAGGCATTGTTTTCAAATGTCTGGACCGGCTGCATCTAATCTCAGACCATTGTGGCATAAAACAGTGCTTTAAAAATAGCATGTCTACTTGTTGCTTTTTATTAAATTGGAAAAATAGTGCAAAGTGTGCTGCTAGGAATGAGAGTGCAACTGGGTGCTGAGTGCTTCAGCTGCTTAAAGTGATGTCCCTTTTCTGGGAAGGTGCACTACAAGGTCCCGTGGGGCTCAGGAAGCCTGGTTTGATGGGGTGCTACATCCCCCTGTTCAACATTGATGGCTGCAGGACTTGAAGAAGCTTCCTAGAAGCAGCACCTGAATGATCTAGCTAGATACAAACTCTGCAATCAAAATGACACTGACATAAGTGTTTTCGTTGTCAAAGTTGCTTGTGCACTTGGAGATAAGAGCCCTTCAGGAAACCTTGAGTTTAAGAGAAGTTTTTTCTTGATGTATCTAAATTGAAAGCTTTTATTGAACACATCGAGACTATCCCCTTGAACAGGATGTACTACCCTGTCATGACAGGAGAAAAAAAAAATAAAAAGGAAGGAAAAAAAAAGTCACTTTCCTTTGATGAAAAACAAGAAACCAGGAAGAGACAAGTCTGCCTCAAAGCTGGTCTCTCTGATGCAGGATGAAGTTGCTGTTAGATCTGCCCTAACTTCTGCCTACTGGCATCGGACAGGTTTTACAACCCTCCTCAGGAGTGGCAGCTATAGCCTGGTGTCTGTTACGGACAATATCCAAGCAACTTTCTGGTACTTGCAGGATCCAGGATTAGAGACAAAGCCATGAAAATTCTGTGGAGGTGACAATGTGACCTCTAGTAAAACCCTTTTTTATCACTCTCTACCTCTGAACTGACCAAAAAGGCCCCTTTGAGATAGATCAAAGGTACTGAGAGGAGTATAGGCTGTTTGCTAGGAGGTTGTTTATACCTGAGCTGTTGTTTCTTATAAGGAGAGCCTGATTTTTGAGCCTTCAGACTCATTCCAAGAGATTGGACTGAAGGAAATGAGCAAGCATCTACGGAAAAAGTGTTCTTAAACTTGGGAACAGTGCACATCCTGACAGTGGGAATTAATCAAAGCTTGTTTACAAGAGCTATTTTTAGCATAAAAGGTTATCATAAACACTGCAATAAGCATTTGCCATTACAGTTCAAAGTTACTTGTTGATGAATAAATTCTACGTTGGTGGTTAGAAAAATTTTCAAAATAGAACTGATTAAAAATATTTATCAAAATTTCATGAAGACTGAGACATGGTCTGCAAAATACTGTATCAAAATTTGATGCAAACCAAGAAGTACTGCCTTGGAGCAATATGAACAGTGAATGACCCATCAAACTGGGACATGGGACACTGTTGCTCTGTTCCTGGTTCTGCTGTAGCTCTGACAGTCACCCCAGGGAGGCCACTGTGCTTTTCCATGGCGCTCTGACATGTTTCAGGACCTCTCAACCTCAGCTAGACAGAGGATTCTCCCTCCTTTGTAGGCTTCCCAGTGCTACATGAGCACAATCTTGGCTGGGATCCATAGATGTAACTATAATATGACAAATACTATTACAGTACTTCGTTCTACTGAATGTACTGTTAATTTATAGTTAAACTGGCATCTGTGCAGTCCAGTCTCCCTGCTATACTGTCATGGTGCCTGAACTACTTCCACTAGTAGAGATTGAAAAAGTTGCAGGAAAAAATAAGAAATGCATCCTTATTTCAAAATTTAGTGAAAAGCAATGCCAGTGACAAAACCTCTACCTAAAAATCAGGGTAACTGAGTTCACGGTTACCTTTCTTTAAGACCAAAGAAATTCTAGGAAGTCTACATGGGGTGCCACTACCCGGATAAAGTGAGCTCAGACTTACTGGAAACCACATGCTGCCCCCACCTCCTTGTGCTAACCTCCTACTTTTATTTAGTCCCAGCTTTCTCAAATGTTTACAATCTGAAGCTGAAATTTGTTATGCTGAAGTGAAAGACAATAGGGATTTCTGGGAGTAGCTTTCAGTAGCAATGGTTTTATTTTTCTTCTGCAAAATAGGTTTTTTGTAAAGCAAACCAGGTTTTTGCTAGTGGCAATAACTGAATTGCTTCTGGTGTATCAGTCTCCTAATGTGTGTATAACCTCTGTGTATTAGTAGCTAGTGATTGTCACAGGAGAAGGGGAGAAAGCTATAATGCTATAACTGTAACCATATGAGGGAATGCTATTTATTATTTATATTACTACAATTATATGAAGTTACCTGATGCAGGACATACTAGGCCTGCCTCAGTGATGCCCAGCATATTTCTTTGCTGCAGGCAAAGCTTCTTCAGGTAGCTAATGTGCTTCAGGATTTAGCACAGATGACAACCTTCCGGGACTGTGAGTTTGCAACCACCACAAAGAACCTGGATGCAGCAGATGTGAGCGCCTTTGGTGCAGCCTGGCTGGGCTGCTGGCGATGCCCATGGGGGACAGGCAAGGAAGAGATGGTGGCAACAGCACAGTGGCCCCTGGATGTATTTGTCACCTACCTGATGGTGCCCATGGCTTCCTCACTCCCAGCTTTGGAACTTGTGTGTGCCCCATTAAATAATACAAGAAGCCCACACATGCCAGCTCCTCTTGCCTGCTCTAGCCAGGACTACTAAGGGGCAAGGAGAGAATGAAGTGGGGTTTATTGAGTTACCACGGAAGCTGGAGGTGTCTGCAAAACACTGTGGTCATGCTTTTGGGTTATGCGAGAGGGGGTGCACAGCAGCACAGACCCTCTTCCCTCCCTCCTCCCAGTCCACATCACAGATATGCCTCCAGCTGGATGAAGGTAATTTTGATAATAAAAAAAAATTAACTCTGATCCCACAAAATTCTGTAACAATATGCTTTAATGCTGACTGTATCTTTAAGTGTTGTGTTTAGCTAGGATGTTAAGGGTTTGAACCTGCAGCCCTGATGTAAGTGATCCTGTGTCCTCTGTGTGTGTTTGTATAAGTAATATAATTTATATACATGGAAAAGCAAACTTAATCATCTGATAATACAAGTAAAGTGTTTGTCTTTCACTGTTGGAGGCATTTAAGAATACAAATGCTTTGAATAGCCTTCCTGCCTTTGAATGGTCATGTTTTGTTAATGCAAACTTAATGAGCTGGGGAAAAAAATGGAAAGGAGGGTCTGGGGTTAGAACTGAAAAGTCATTTTTTTCTCTGAACCCACACTTGGCTGATTGTCTTGGGCTATAGCCATGATCCCTGCTGAATAAACCATTTGTTTGCTTCCGGAAAAGTAAAAAAAGACCCTTGACATTCTTTACACAGCAGAAACAAGCTTGGGAGCAGATGGTCACTTACCTTCTTCCCCCCCCCCCCAAAATGTCATTATGGTCAAAGTGCATGCTATTCAAATATATTATTGTGTATTTTCTGTATTTTAAATGCTAGCCCTGACGTAATTTCCTCAAGTTGGTTGCTTTGTGCTGAGGAGGAACTGGCCCCTGTGTGTGTAGTCAGAATTGCAGTGCAGGGACACAAAACAACAAATCCCCAGCCTGTGCTGGCCATTCCCAGAGTGTCTCCTCTTCCCTGTTACCGAACGATCACATTGGAAAGCGAAGGGTGATAAACCAAGTGCTCCTAGGTGCTCTGGGGCTGAGTCTGTTTGCTCCCTTGTTTGCACAATGGGTGCTGCTGCCAGGGAGGCATGTTGAGAAACAGGCGGAGGATGCAGAATGAGCAGCCCAAGCATCATTTTTGTCACCACTCATCCACTCCAAACAGTGGTTTGATGGGCTCTGCTTTGCAAATACTGATCCCTCTGCATCTTCAGGCACTAGCAGATGCAGTTGGTATATAGAAAAATTCATCTTTTAATCACAACTCATTAATACTTCAAAGTAAAGACTGCACTAGTTTGGCTCAGTCTCTTCCCTAGTCAAAAAAATACCAAACCCTTCTAATAGTGTTTTACAAAGCAATACCCCATTCCTGCTTCTAGACTTTGACAAGAAACATGAAGGGAAGTGATAAATGTGCTGTTTCAGGGACAGAAAAAAAAATACATACTTAAGTGCTAACAGTATGTATATTAGAGAACAAAAAATGTATGCTGAAATTGCAACATTAAACTGACAAAGAAGAACAACTTCTCCAGGAAAGTTGTCTATGAGTCCCACTGTTCTTGTGAATAAGGCTGATGCAATTGTGGCTGAAGCCTCTGGCCAGCAAAATCGGTGGTGGGCTCAGTCTGGAGCACTTTTGTGCCATCAGGGAGGGGCACAGAGAGCAGCATCTCAGCAGCTCCTCTCAGATTATCCTTGCTGCCATGGGCTATGGGGCACCTTAGATCTAAATGGGACTTACCCATGGCCTTGTATCTTCAGCAGTGTACAGTTAGAGTTGATTCTTCTTCATTCTGAGACAGTAAGGGATTTTTTGTTTGTCTGCTTTTCCCCCTTTGAATTTGGAGCCTTTCCACTACACATATTTGCAATGACTGATGGCAAATGTGCAAGCTAACTGACAAAGCTATAAAGATAAGCTCACCACAGCATGTCTGAGGTACACAGACCAGGCACAGTCTCTGTAAATAGTTTTCTAAAAAAATAATCCCAGAAGTTTCACATAAAACATATCAAGAAATTAATGGGCCAGCTCCTACATAGAAATTTTTCAATACTAGTCATTTACAAATTACCTCCCACAGGCTTCTTGTTCATGGAGCTGAAACACACTTAAAAGTGTGAAAAGGAAGGCAAGAGTGCCGAGTGGACACTTGGGTGACTGGCATTAGGAGGAGCAGTGCCTTCCTCTTCCTCTGTCCCTGCCTGCAGCTTTGTGTACTTACTGCCTCCAACTGCAGGAGCTGAGCAGTGTGGAGCACACACAATGAGGGCATCACAGTGCCACCAATTGTCTCTACAGCACAGCCAAAAAACAACAGGAAAATGCGTAACAAAAACCCCAAAGCTTTAATATTCTAGTGTGTCAGCGCAACAGTGGCACACCTCCAAAAATTACGAGATGCACTGGGCTTGTGAATCTGCATAGGCAAACATAAAGGATGAAAGTGGGGTCTGAGGCTCTCCTCCTGGTGAGACAGGAGAAACATAGGTGGGTGACGAATCTTGTCAGAGATCGGTGAAGTGGCATGCAGGGAGTTCTGATGTCTGCAGCTGAAAAAGCAGGTACTGGTGGCATGGATGGGTGTTTTTCCCAGGAATACTGAGGTTTATGGGATGAGAGATTCCTCTGAAAGGACTTCAAGGAAGTGTTTTTTCTATTTTTTTCTGCTGAAGATAGTATTGACAGACCTCTCCATACCGAACGAAGCAGTCTATTTAGGCACACTTAATAGGAAAAATATTGAACTTCTTAGAAAACCTGACCTCATGGAAGTGTTGTTTGTTAGGAATGCATAAATTTACTTACCTTCTGTAAGATTTGCCCTATACTTCATGCCTCTTATGTGATATAAAGGTTGCATGTGGCCAAAAGAATGCACAAAGAGGAGGCACTGCAGCGTCTGGGTATATAGGTGTTACGTACCAAACCCACATCTTGCAGAAACGCGCTAAAGATGAATAGAGGGTCTGTTGCATTTGCCAAAAAGTTTAGAAAAATGTCTTTTAGTGATAAGGATACAGCATACACTGTACAGACGGCTTGCTTCTCAAGGAAGGCCCCACCAGACAGGGTTTATAGAAAGGAAGTTCTAACAGCAGGAAAATATTTTTCTGCCTTATAACTGCATGTGCTTGTGTTGAAAAAGGCTGACTGAGGTGATGAAGACTTTAGATGCTTTTTTTCTTTTTTTTTTCAGTATGTGCTGACAATGAGAATGAACTAGAGGCGGACCAGCAGATGGACAACTTGTACCTGAAAGCTTTGGAGGGATTTATTGCCGTGGTGACACAGGATGGAGACATGATCTTTTTGTCAGAGAATGTCAACAAATACATGGGTCTTACCCAGGTAACGTGTTCCCTAACACTTTCCTTTTCTCTGTAATACAATTCCTAGAAACAAATCCCATGCCTAAATGCAGAGAAACAGCTGCGTGTCACTGCAAAAAAAAAAAACAAAAAACAAAAAACTGGAAATAAAATTTCTTTTTTCTCAGGCAGGTACCCTGAACAGTAGACAACACTGTGGTGTTTTTATCCTCTCCCAATTGAAGTTGTAGTGTCTTTGGTGACTGCAAACTTGCTTTCCTAGATATTTCTATGGAGAGGAGAATGGGCATTTGTTCACCTTGTGCCTTAGACTATGGGATAGAGGGAAGAGAGCTGCTCTTTCGGGTCACCCTCTCTTCTGCTTTGTTGGTTGGGGTATTTTCTCCTTCTGTATTGAAAATAATTGGTGGTGCTGACTGTAACCATGTAAATCCAAAGATAGGAAATTGTTCTGGGGAGAAAATGAGAAGTTTTGCATAGGATAAACAAAGGAAAGGTCACAGTGTGTCTGTGAGCATAGCTGGACCTCAGCAAACAGAGAAGATGGTTTAGGGAGACTAGAAAAATGGGTGCAGCTTGTGTAGTGAGAAGGCTGTTCTCCTGATTCCCAGTCTACATCCTCTCACATCTGGGCTGGGACAAAAGACAGACAAAATCTTCAGAGGATTGTGGTTGGATGTATGTTCTCTGTAGTGCACCCTCATGAGTCACCAATTTGATGTGGCTGTGGAGCCAAGATAAACAGGTTAAATACAGAACACAGCACAAATCATTGATAAAGGAGACTGGGTTAAACCTACTCTGACCCACTGCACACCACTGATTAGACCATGGTCAAATTTGGCATTTTTGATTCCTCTTAATTCCTCTCTGAAAAATCCTGGAAATGAGCATGAAGCTACTGTTGATGCACTTAATTCTAGTGACTAGTTTCATCAGAACAGGTGGTATTTACAAACTGATGAATACTATTAGTTGCTTTTATTTGACTCAAATATAGTTTTTACTTCTGCACAGGTGGAATTAACTGGACACAGCATTTTTGACTTCACTCATCCATGTGACCACGAAGAAATTCGAGAGAATCTGAGTCTGAAAAATGGTAATAATGAAAATAGAAGAGAATCACTGCTTTCTTTTTAAGTAACCAAATTAAGTAATTAGGTGACAGTAGAGGTCTGTTAGTTATGGTAAAGGGAATTTTTATTCCTAGGGTAATTATTAACTGTTATTCAATACTTTGCAGATTTGTTTTGTTTTGCCAAATATTGCTTATATATGATAGCACTAAGAACTGTTTGTTTAGTGTTTTCCTTTCATCAGGTTAAGACAGGCATAATGTTTTCACTTATAACACTTTGCAAAGATTTATGTGCTGCAAGCTAAAACCTAAGTTTAAATGCACAAAGTCCAATTTAAGTTCCACTTAAAGTTTTAGGTCTGAGCTCTACAAACTGCTCTTCAATGGTCCATGCATCTTTGATGGTCTCTGCAGGTAAATTATCTGAAAATTAGTCTGCTATTTCTGTTGAGTCCTTCACGCTTGTAAGTAGAAGAAATCAAGAAGCAAAGCTGAGAAACTCATTTGCTATTTTCCTTATACAGGTCCAGGCTTTGGAAAGAAAAGCAAAGAGATGTCAACTGACCGTGACTTCTTCATGAGGATGAAATGCACTGTCACCAACAGAGGCAGAACTGTTAACCTCAAGTCTGCCACATGGAAGGTACTGTATTTGACCCTTAATAAATGTTTTCATTTTAAAAGACATTTTTGTGTGCAGAGAAAGTACATTCTGAGTTTGTTTCTTGTTCACAAATCATTATTTCAGGTTTTGCACTGCACTGGACAAGTTAAAGTGTATAACACTTGCCCTCCTCACACTCTGTGTGGGTATAAAGAGCCTCTTCTCACCTGCCTTATTATAATGTGTGAGCCTATTCAGCATCCTTCAAACATTGATATTCCCCTGGACAGCAAGACCTTCCTGAGTCGCCATAGCATGGACATGAAATTTACCTACTGTGATGACAGGTAAACTCCACTGATTTTTCCTTTCCATGGGTGTTTCTGTCTTCTTGAACAAAACAAGCAGTCCTTCCAAATGGCCTCCTGTGTGGACCTGGTAAGCAAGGACTACAAGAAAGTACAGTATGTTACCAAGACAGCTATTCAGTGGCTCACTTAATCAAGTTCAAATCTCAATTTAGGCAAAATGGTACTTCTGCTGTATTTCTTCCTCCTGCTCAGTTCAAGCTCACTGGCAGAAGATGAGGTAACTTAGAGCCATAAGCATTACCTTCTTGGATTTTATCGAACTGAAGAGTACGCAGGGTTTCTGTTCTCATTTTTTAGAGAACATCTCAAATGACATGCCTTATGGACCTTAGTCAAAGACTATCTTATGGTTGGTTTGGCCCAGGGTGCTATTATCAGTTAGCTGGAAAGTACTTTATGCTCTAGATTAACTAAGAATTGCTAAAGCATCCAGACCATCTGCAGCTCTGAAATGGGGTTGCAGCCTCTTGCTCAGTGAAAAGCAAACAATGTTTGCTGGTTATCTATCTGCTGCTTTTAGTCGCGAAATGAAGGGAAGATCTTGGGTAAAGCAAGGGGCTCTGTCCTCCACTCCGCACATTTCCCTTGAGTGGAAAAATGGAGATCTCCCTCATCTCTCCCTGCCTGATTTCCCATGGGGTCTCTATAGCATTTCATACCATCTGCCTTTTCTCCCTGTCTATGCATTATGGTAACCATCTCCCCTGTGTGTGAATGAGACAGAGATGCCTTCCCATTAAGTGTCCTCCTGTTTTCCCAGAAAGTCCTGTCTGTATGAGTGTGGGTTTGGTGTTTGTTTGGTTTTTTTAAAATATATTCCTGAATTTAATATGAACTTTTCTGTCTCATGAAACTGGTCTCCTGAAATTCAGCAATAGTAGCAGCTGCTGAGGTCTGGAGGGTTATCAGTGGGATTATATGTATTCTTGCACTTTATGCAAAAACTCACATGATTGAGATCTTGGTTGTTTTTTTCATCCTTCAAAGGTTTTCTAAAACCTGTGCTAAGCAAGATTATTATTTTAAACAATGTGATGAAACAACCGTATAAACTAGCAGCGTTAGCAGCTGTGGATGAAAGCAAGATTACAAGTGTGAAACTTGTGACTGACCTTCTTCTGACCTCTCTGAGAATTTTGCAGCAAGTGTGCTGTAACTAGAAATGTCCTCTGATATAACCACAATAAAGTAGACTTTTTTTTTTCCCTTGTTAGTACTTTAGAATAAAAATATTGAGATAGCAATAGAATTTTGCTGCTGAAGGGGGAAGAGCAACAATATGGTAGTGACTCATTATTAACAGCAAAGTACCTCTGAATTTCTGGGTTCATTCAGTGACAGGCTAGAGGAGAACAACAGAGGATTTTGCTATATTGCAGCATTCACATGTCTCTGCCAGACTTGATGCATAGGCAATTATAAATGAGAATTGGAGGGACTGATGCTATCCCATCAAAGATATACATGCTTATTTTAAAAAGAATGAAATATTATGCCATGTCTTAAATAGTGGGAGTTGATTTACAGGGAAAACTTCTCACATGGCAGCAAAATATAACAGCTTCCTCTGGAGGATTTAAATTGTAAGGAACTTCAGAGATTTATCTTTAAAAGCAGGCAACAAAACAGCACATCTTTTACTAGATAGTTTTGGTTGGATGTTTCAATCATGTTTTACTGAGTTTATGATAAAGCTGTAAAAAGCCAGCCAGGCCAGACAAGGCAGAGACCTCATGCACCTTTCGGGTTCTTCTAAGCAGATCCTCCTGGCTCTCACTTCCCTACCAGGGGGATGTTGATTTCTATCCAACAGGTGACACATCACTAGACATGTAAAAATGCAAAACACTCAGCTGTTTTTATCAAATTCGGTGCTACTAGACAAATTGTATTGAAGGAGCAGCTTATGCCAGGAATGTAAATCTATGCTGAAGAGAGGGGGAGGAAAAGCAGCATGTGCCAGTCAGATGCCTAAACCCTTTCCAACCTACTCTGGCCTTTCTGCAGTGAAGCAGCAGGGGTGACACCGCTCATTTCTCATACGAGATTGTGTCTTTCCAGTTCAGGGCTGATATCACTGAGGGCAGCGTGCCTCCTCTAGCAGGCTTATGCAGCAATCTGAGTATCCCCTTTGCAGTTCTTCTGGTGTGGACAGGTCTGCTTCCAGGAAACACTAAGTTTTTATTTTTGAGGCATTCCATTAGAGAAACTCTAGGATTTCTGAGGAAATGCCTTAGCGAATGGCAGCTGTGCTGGACCTTAATAATGGAAGCACTCACCTTCAGCGTGAAGCTCAAGTGGGTACAAAAGAGATCTGTCCTTGTACATGAAGCTGAAATTTATCCTTGTGAAAAATGAGGAGCACAGCTGTCATCTCCTTAGGAAAGCTCATAGTCTCTGTCTGGGACAAAGCAACACACAAAATAGAGGCTGGCTACCTTTCAACACTTTGTAACAAGAACTAGTTGGCTGACACGAGGTGCCTTGATTCTTTTGGCTTTTCCTGAGGATGGTACATGACAGATGTGATACGAAGCAGGCAAGACCGGCCTTCCCTCATTTAAAATGTGTGAGACACTAAGCCCATACATTTTGCCTTCCAAAAATCGTTTATATATGTGGGCCTGTGACTTGCCAGTGGCTAGATGGGGCATATTTGTATTCTTAAAACAGCTTTTGCAAGGTGATGAGCCTGTAAAGAAAGGTTTGTGATATATAAATATTAAATGTAGGTTGTTCTGTTAAATGCATGCTTCAGCCATTCCTGGAGAGTGATTTAAGAATGTTTCCTTCTCCACTTATCTTGGTTAAATGGTTTACAGGAAGGATTATTTTAGCTGTAATACGGAAATGCTGATCAGTGGTACAATTCAATAATCCAAGTGAGGATTTAGTTCAGCTGCATAATGCTTTTGTGTCGGGGAAGATCTCCTGTGAGGGTGTTTTCGTCAGGAAAAAAGACCAGTCTTTGTATGAAGGCAATTTTATTTCTTTAGTGGCATAGCTGATGCTCAGCTTATCTTTGTGTGCAGGCCACGGGGGCTATGGGTAGATAGAAATAGCGGCAATATGTTT
Source organism: Aegotheles bennettii (assembly GCA_013398125.1). Taxonomy (NCBI): domain Eukaryota; kingdom Metazoa; phylum Chordata; class Aves; order Caprimulgiformes; family Aegothelidae; genus Aegotheles; species Aegotheles bennettii. The sequence goes on along the minus strand of VZRW01007111.1, from coordinate 60,525 downwards.
CTGTGGCAAAAAAATCCACAAAACAAAAGTGAAAACTGTATATGAACTTGATAGAAAACCCCAAAACTACTTCAGGTGCCCCAGCACATGAAGCCTCAGGCTTTTTGTTTTACGCATAACAAAAGAAAGCCATATGCTGTGTTCTGGAGGGGACCAGAATTTTGAAAGAAAGGAGGGTAATGTGGCATTGTAGGTGGCACTGGCTTTTCACCTTCATCCCTGTGACCTCTCTGGGGTGCTGGGGAGGGGAGGAGGAAGTGCTCTTTGCCCATAACTGCTATGAGGAGAGGAGGCTGAGGAACGAAATCTATTCTGTCAGGTGAGATCTGCAGGTGGTGGCTCTGGAGGCTGCATCACAAACCAGTTCCCCAACACTGGCACACTGAAAAGTGTATGTTCTCCATTACTTTGAAGGCATGGCTTGCTTTGGGTGAATGCTGTATTCCTGGTTACAAGAAGCCAAATTAGTTGAACTTAGGTTTTTTTTTACTTGATTGGAACATTTTGATGAAAGAGTTGAAGAAGAAAAAGGAGCAATGGAGGATGTATTGTGATTCAGACTAGGATGGTGCAGGAAGATGCAATGCCAGTGGTGTTAGGCACAGTGAAGTGATGATACCTGAAGCCAAAGATTTGCATTTGGCAAAACTAGCTTTTGGTATGTGCCATATTTAAGAAAAAACATGACCAACTACTTTCGTTAATAATGAACCTAGATAGACCAAATAAGTAGCACAGAGTCCTGGTGAAGTTTTTATTGTACCCATCTAGTTATTTTGCCTAGCAGGGCAGATACACCTGACCAGGCCAGCTGTCCCTCTGAGACGTGGACAGGCATCCCGGGATTTTGCATTTTGTTTTTTTATTTGGCCTGGATTAGAGTAGAAGAAACCATGAATATTTTCAAGAGGAGATGGGGGTACTTGGCAGGACTGCCACACTGCAAGGCCACCTGCTCTGGCAGAGTGCTTTACCCCAGACACAGTGGCTGTGTTGGGCTTTATTTTTTTCTTTTTTTTTTTTTCTTTAACTCATTCTGCTTTAAGAATAACTTTGTTTGTTTGTTCCCGTCTGACCAATTTAACTTCAATAACTTGGTAACAGTTAGAATACAGAAAGTCTTTGTTAAGGGATCCACACCCTCACACACAGAGTCCACAGAGGACCCGACAAATACACACCCAGCTCTTTTTTTATGAGCAGTAAACATCACAGCAGTCTTTTACAAAGAGCCTGACTTCTCAGTCCTGATGGTTCTTACAATACTACTTTAACTCAAGAAACAGTATACAATAAAAAGCTTTGTGCTCCTATAGAGACACAGAAAAGCACAATTTTAAGAAAAACGAAACCACTTGAAATAGTTCATCTCATAGGAGATGCAGCCTTTGAAGCAGTGAGCTCTGTTTGCTTTGCTGTGTTGAAAAGCGATAAAGCAGGGCAAAGTTGTACAAATCTAGAACTAGGATTCAGGTTGCTCGTTTCTCCATTGTGTACCCTAAGCACAAAACTTTGCCTTTATTCCCCATCACAAGAAATGGGTATAGTAAGAGAAACTGAAGTAGAGCTCAAAAAACATTTAAGTAGCAGTAGTTGGGACAGATCCGCTACTGCAGAGGGCTACTGCCCATCTCTTTAATGTGTTTTCTGAGATTTTGACCTTGATGTACATCATGGTGACAAGTTTAGCTCAGAAAACTGAAGGGCCAGTCTGGCAAAATTGAGATTCTCCCAAAGGTATTTGTGTTTTCAGAAACGAGTAGTTAATGGGAGAATAAATAGCCCCTCAGCCCACCTGTCATCTTCAACAAAAATTACTATTATCCAATTAGTACCAATTTAGCTTTTACAAATGCAAAGGAAACACAAAGCCTGTACCATGGCAGGAATGCCATCCAAACCCACCATACAGTTTGCTTTCCAATTTTGTCATTCCACAGCTTGCACAAAGAACCATTTTCTGTCTGGTGTCTAAGCAAGAGTAGAAGTCTTGTGTTCTGGGTTCAGGTTTTGTAAATCACCCTTTGGTCCCATGGGGCATATACATTCCTGTGACTCTCTCAGTGTGTACTTCTCTTCCTCCTCCTAGCTCCGTGGGATGCTTTTTCTTTTGCATTTAGTCCTCTGTGTATTCACTCAGCATAATGCTCCTGTGGAAGGCACATGGAGGTTGGATGGTGTACCCCACTGTCAAACCTCAAAGCGATGCTCAAGTGAGGTCAGTGCAGAGACCTTTGCTGAAGCACTTGCTGCCTCCTGGCCCAGGTGATGTTCCAGCTGTCAGCTGTGGTGTCTTCTTCCATGACTGCCTCAGGAGAGTCACAGGACAGGTGTCATGGAGACAGGTTTAGAACTTGGCCACTGTTGTGGGGTTTGTGACTAATTCTCTGATTCCTTATTTTTATCTTTCTGAATACCTTTTAGTTGGTTGTAGTAAAAAAATATCAATCCACCACTTGCTAATTTTCATCCAAGTTTACACTAGGTTTAATTAAATTTGACATTGCCACAGCAGAATTGCACTACAAGTCGTTCTATGCTATGGAATGCCAAGAAGGGTAATTTTATAGTGAGAACGCTCGTTATGAACTGATCAGTGAGGAGCAATTTGAGAGGGAATTACAGGATTGGAATAGACAATTTGGCATAGAGATTGCAACTCCTGTATGATAAAAGCCTCAGACTGCTGTAACACATATTTTTTGCTTGCTGTCTCAGTTCTACTGTTGACACTCATGAAGGCTGTAATGTGGGTTTGGATTTGCATTGGTGCTGCTGGGTACATCATGCTTCTTTTTTTCTCATTATCTTTATTTCCTTTTTCTTCTCCCCGCTCAACCCTCACTTGGCTCTCAGGTCCCAATGACTGAATTAAGAGTAAATCCCCAACTTCCTGATTTTTAAAATCCTTCCCGTTGTGATGAGCTCCAAACTAACTGGGATAGTTTTATGATAGTGTGCCATTATATAACCAAAGGCCATAGTTTCTTTTTTTAAAGACTGTATATTTACACTGGTCCTGGCAGAAGCCTCTGGCCTCTTACACCAGCCAAGCAGCAACTGTATTTTGGGAGCCTTACTTTTGTTAAGGCTCCTTCTGTATTTGGTGTTTACTTCTGATGGTTTAGCTCTGATGACCAACTCATTATTAGAACTTCTACTTTTATTAAAAAAGAAAAAGCAGTTGTGGTTTCAGAGAAAAGTTAGATTTGACTGGGGTGCAATTTAAAAGCTCAGAAGGTTGTCAGTGAAGACAGTCAAAAAAGCAACTCTTTTTGAAACCTAATTCAAGAATTTCCCCTTTGTTGGTCTAACTGTAAGTGTAAATAAAACTATAAACTTAAGGAGTAAGTCTTTGGGGGAGAACTCAATAAAACCAACTACAGTCTTCACTCAACTAAACCATTATTAACCTGGGTTTGTTCCATAGAAATCAGGACAGACAGCAGTTTTCAGAGTGACAAAACCCAAGGTGTCCCAGGGGTATGAGCCATACCATTCTGTGAAGGCAAGGGAAAAGCTGACTCAACACCTTGGCATTCAAACCATACACAAAATAGCTCCATCTTGTGTGTCTTCCTTGCTGGAGGGGGATTCAGGAGATGAATGCCATGCTCTTGCGCTGTTTGTTTTACAGTATTTACATGTCTGTCTTGTAAAGACATGCTCGTGTCTGAAAGGCTGGGCCAAGGCTGGCCTTCCGGGGAGTACACAGACCCGAAGATGTGTCTCTTAAAAGTAGCAACACCACTAATCAAATGTGGTGATGGCAGATACAGCCCTTCCAAGGGAGTTAGCTAAGAGGCATAAAATTTTGGCGCTACCATTGATGGCAGCGACGTGCTGCAAGATGTGACCATTCCTTCGCAAACCTCCCAGCTTTTCGAGGTTTGTGATGCCTTAGCAGTTGGTTTGTAGTAGTTTTTGATAACTGCTGTCTGCAACATTACAGGTTATTATTATTACAGTTTAAAAGCTAGGAAAAGGCATCTAAGAGTGTTGTGGCTGACTTGGAAAACAGAAATGTTTCCTTCTTTTCCCAGAAGATATGCTATCTTTGAGTTTGAATGCATATAGAGGATTTTTAAATTATTTTTTTGCTAACTATGTTTCCTGTAGAGTTGTGTGTGGTGGTATTTCAAATTGAATTCAGGAAAAAAAGAACCCTNCCCCCCCCCCCGCCACTAGAGAAAATTATCTGCACAGTTTGGTGACCTATTTTTATTTATTTGTGAACTTGTGAGAAATCCTGCCTTGCCTGAGTACTCAGAAAGGCTCTGAAAAAAGTCTAGTTTTTGAGATCATAGCTTTCTTTGTTTAAAATCCTACTTAGTTTGTAGATTAGTCACCCAAGTAACCTAATCCATATGCTAAAGTTCTCATATAATTGAGAAACACTAGGTAGAAGAGCTAATTTTTTTCTTTTAACTGCCCTTAAAATAAAAATGCAAGGCAAGAAATTATTAAATGCAAGACTCAAAGTAGTGATTTAACCCTTTTATATATGTTTTTAAATGTACACATACTTTTAAACCTGATGGTGCCAACTACTACCCACCTCACGTGCATTTGATTTTGAATGATGGTAGTTTGGAGTTTCTGCATGTAGCAGACAGCTTGAGAACTTTGTCAGCAATGGTTTTCCAGTTAAGACCTTCTATAAGAGATACTGTGCAATAGGCCTGGGAAAGTTTGCAACACATATAATGACATCCCCAGGAATTTTTATTCCAGTAGTAGTAAAAGGCAGTTTATTCTGAACATGGAAATATTTCAGAACATGGTCAGGGGTCCTCTACAGCACCCAACACATTCAGAAGTTCAGAATTTCTCATAATGTGGTTTTAATTCTGTTAGTGTAAGGACTAGAGCTGATAGCTGCCCTGAATGTGTAAGCATAAGGCTAAGGTGACCTGAATTTTAAATATTTGGGTTTTTTGTTAACCAAGAATAACAGAGTTGATTGGATACCATCCAGAGGAGCTGCTGGGCCGTTCAGCATATGAGTTCTACCATGCCTTGGACTCGGAGAATATGACCAAGAGTCACCAGAACTGTAAGTCACACTCTTATTTTTCTTCACAGTTTGCACATAAAGCACAGCTTGTGGGTACCTCAACAAGTAGTTGAAGATACAAGTGCACCTTGCATGCAGATATTTGAGAACAGTATTTACACTTTGTGAGAAAGCTTACAGGTTACTGTGCTTGTCTAGCTGAAACCTGGTGCTGATCTTTCCAGAGGGTCTGATTTTTGCCATAATTAAAACTAAGCTTGGATGGTAAAGAGGAGAATTGCTGCCTCTCTAAGGGATAATACAAGGATCAGCTGAAAACTTGAAAAGCTGAGTTAGGCAGTACTAGCCTGGTGAGAAGTGCATTTACTGATGGTATTATCCTGGTGTGCCATTGGGCTCAGCAGGAAAAGCAGCTGTAAATGTAATTGGAAGAGCTTATTGCAGTGTATTTTTTAGTGTCTTTCTTCTGTTACCAAATAACAAGTATCTTCCACACCTAAAACAGGTGCATGAGGAGACTTTCTAAAAGGGATATTCATTATACAAATAATATATACTGCCAGGAACAGCTGCTGCTTCTTATCTTTATGCCTACATGAACTGCCAATCTTAACTATTTTTAATGTAAAGTACCCAAATTATTCTGGGAGCAGAGATCAGATCCATGATCTGCTCCCTCTCTTCAGCAGGCCACACAGTTATGCTTCCTCTCGCTCACATAAAGTGTCTTAAAATTATTGTATTTAAATCTTCAGTCTCTGTCTTTAGTGTGGGTGCTGTGACTGGAGACAACATGGTGCACTAACATACAAATGACATTTCCCACCTTTGGCTATTACAGCCATTGAACTAGTGTATGAGAGAGTTCTCAGCAACACATCACTAAAATGTCTGCTGCTACTCTTTTCATAAAAACAAAGCAGAGTCCCTAGACTGAAGTCCACAAGCTAAAAAAAACCCCCACCTTGTAGTTAGTATGACCAAGGTCTCTGTCCTCAGGGAAAAGTCCATGACTCAGGTTATGTCTGTAAGGAATTGCCCACCAAATAGACTTACAGAATGTATTTCTGAACTTCTCAGAAAAGTAGCAGCAAAGACTGACTGTGGGGAAAAGGGAATATACGTTAGCTCCAATGGCAAGGATTCAGGACAGTTTTGAGTTGAAATGTTACTTGAAAGTAACAGTGATTTAAAGTTGTGTGCTGTAAAACAGCGTTGGTATTAATCATCCTGTTTCCAGAGCTGCTTAAAAGGAAAAAAAGAAATTAAACCATACTCACAGAGATTGTCTGGGAATGTATTTGTAAAATTGTTTCTTAGGTGTTTTGTGTTTTTAACAGTGAAAAGGAATTAGTGATAGCCATAGATAGAATGTCCATATTCTGTGCTGGGCTATCGAGAGTCATCCTGAGAAATCATGGGGTATGGTGCACTGTTGCTTTTGAATTGTTGGGTTGCATTTATAAGAATGGGACAACGCCAGGGAGGGAATGAAGTGAGAGCTGTCAAGCTCTTTGGTAACAGGAGAGAGAGTGAGCACCCTTGTTGGTTATCCGTATCTATCTGGTTAATTAAATGGGATGACTGTGTTGGGAATTGTCCACGTAAAGATTTCCAGGGAGTTTCTAGTACCCATCTTGACCAGGCATTGCCTGAGGTTGCTCCTTAGTCTAGCAATTCAATTCATCTCGTGTAGTGCAGAGTGTATGTATGTCTAGATACTATTTGTGCCTACTAAAAAGGGCCATGTCCTACAAACTTTTGCTGTTGGGCATCAGGACTGATTGAGAAGCAGAATGAAGGCAAGGGAAGGTCTAGAAGGGCAAGTTATACCAGCAGAGCCGCTCAAGGCACTGTGCACTGCACAGGTTATAAATATTTAGGATCAAACTGTTCCATAGTGTTTGTGATAGCACAGGATCAGCATGGATGGTCTTTACTGTTGGAAGCACCAGGACCAAAGTCTGTGCTGTGATAAATGCTATTGCCCACAACAGAACCATCAGTTCACATAGCCAGCAAATTTGACCCCCTTAGTTTCTAAGATAAATGCTTCCCATGTCGTCTGGGACAGTCAGGCTTCTTACCAACTTGGAGAACAGTCACAAAGGCAAAGTGACAGCAAGCTGTGACTTGTGAAAACACATGTAAGCCCTTGGACTAGGAAATCCCTAGTTTCATAATGTGGGCCATCGATATGTTGTCTAATGCACAGGGTAACCAAGCAGGTATATAGCTTATACAGAACTTTCTAGTTCTTCCTAGCATGTAGCTATACGGGACTACTTAGTTCTTCCTGGGCATGGTCATTAATACATGGAAATATCCACCTCAAAATTCATGTTCAACACACTTATGTTTATTAAACAATAAGTGTTATTAGAAATACAGTCATCAATTCTGACAGTGGCAACCATTTAGCATTATAAAGATGCATAGGAAATAGAGGAAAGAGACTGAAGTTTGAAGAGAGAGAGGGAGAAAAACCTCAAATTAATTTCTTGGGTAGAAGCAGAAGTCCTTCCCTTTCTTTCCTTTTAATTTAGTGATAAATCATGCTTATTGCAGTTTTACTGTACTGCGGGGTTGGTTTTTTTCTCAAGGTGTTCTTGAGGTGTTTCTTAAATGTGAGGTGTAACCTCACATTCAAGCAAGCCACAATGGTATTTGTGTTCTTGGCTGGAAGTATAGTTGCATATAGAGTATGAAAGTCTTAATTAGTCACCATCAAATGGAAGATTAGAGTGCATTTGGCAGTATTTAACATGCCCAGTTTTTCACATGTTATGCAAGCAAGATGAAAATCTCTGCCTTGTTACACAAATCTACACAAACGATTGACTGCTAGAGCCAATTCAGTGATTAATCTATAATCGCTTTCATCTAGAATCTGGTCCTGTTGCCTTTACAGCCAGTGGGAGTTTTGCTATTGGCTTCAGAAGGGAGCTCAATGTCACCATCTGGGGCCTGCCACTTGGTAGTAGGTAGCAGGAGTTTGCCAAGCCTTCCAACTGCATCATATTTCTCACGTGTCTCTCAGCAATTAAAAAAAATAATAAATTGTGTTCAATTAAATTAATCGCTGCCTTCCCCCTTTCTCCACCCAAAGATAAGGAATATAATTGGAGCCTATTTCATTGAGATGTTACTAGTTCTGTAAAGATACAGGTAACGTATATTTGAAAAAAAGAGAGAAGTTCACTCGGAAGGCAGAACCTTAAATGTAGCGTTGAAAACAAAGTCAGCAGTTACAAGTGTATTAGTAATTTATGAGATTACCCCACAGAGGGATTCTGCTGTACTTTATTATATCAGAACATGACATGCTTTGAATAATAATAATAAAAAAGATTAAAGCAGTAAAAAGCTTCTTTGTAATGTAACAGGCGCCTACACTGTGACTCTTATTGATGAGCTGATGATTAGGAAGCAGTGTAATTATGTTTCACAAGCAGAGCAGAACAGTCCAATCACTAAAACACTGAAATGAAAGCCTTTTGATTTTGTTCTACCAGAAGTATTTAATCAATAAAAGTAATGTCCTACTTTGTCTAAATAAATTAAATGAAGGATGATTAAATACTCCTAGGAAGAAAACAAACTTCAGAGACAGAAGGATAAAAGCAGCAACAACTATCTGCAAAATAGTTGTTGCATTTCATAGGCCTGGATTTGTACATTTGTATGGTGGCAATGTAGGAGAGACTGACAATAAAAAGCTGCTGTTAATGGCCACATTCACAAGGAATTTTTTCTGTACAAAGACTGCAGAATCAAGTTTCCAACCTTATTGAGTCGAACTGCATTATTTTTAGGGCATTAATTTGATGGCATACTGTCTCCAGGCATAAGAGCTGTTTAGAAGGAAGGATTGCCAATGCAGTCAAAGGTTTAGTTGAGGCAGTTCCCAGTTTTGCTACTCAGTGTGACTACGTCTGCTTACAAATACAAACTCTCATTAGTATGAGTACTGCTTGCATACTCCTGCCCTAATTTTATTGCCATTGATCAAGATCAACAATACTTTTCCTTAACTGACAACTGTGAAGTGCATGGCAATATTCATTGCTTCTAGGAAAGAATTTACAACATCATAAAACTTTACATCTCTGAAGTCTAAAGCTCCATACTGAAAACTCACTCTTTTCAAATATTACAAAATATTGGGGGGAGGGGGCAGGGGGCAGGAATTCCACCCTTCAAACATCTAGATAAAGCTTTAAACCTGAGTTGACAAAAGTTATTGTTTGAAAAACATAGACCAGTTAAAAAAAATAAATGAGTTAAATAAACATTATTTGATTTGTCACATGGGTCTTGGTTCCTTCTAGGCTGCTAATTTCAAGCTATTGCAGGGGAACACAGTTCAAGCAGACAAAGAAATACTGAAGTTCAGCATTATTTTTTCTCCTAGACAAGACAGTCCCATTTACCATTCTTAATTTTGATACTTTTTTTAAGAGTGATATTACTTCTTCAGCCTCTTGACCAATGCTGTGCTAGTGCCACTTTTACTTTATTTGTAGTGTCTCTACCTCCAGCTCCTAACTCTAAGGTATAAAAAAAGATAGGTATTGATTTAAACCACAAGGTTGGGTTTTTTTATTTTTTTTATAGGTATAGCTTTTAAATCATCTGACTCTTGGGCTTATCCATCACCTAAATAGGGAAACTATTAGTTTCTTAAATAAATTCACTATTCTACAGATCAACTTAGAAGCCCGAACTGAGGTTATTTTAAAACATGGACTCTCAAGAAACGTGCAGTCAGCAGGCATTGTTTTGGGGGTAGTTGGGATCTCAAATTTAAAAAAATCTCACATTCTGATCAGGATACTCAGACCATCTCAAGAGCTCAAATGTCAGAACTCAGATTTCCAATCTTGAATGGAAACCTCAAACAAACAGCCCCTTTTATATTGAAAATGGCTGAATTTTCCCAAAGTTAAGCGTGCTTGCTAACAAATGGCTTAGTGCAGTTTTGCGTCATGAAAACTCAGGAGTGAGTTTGTTTAAAACATGTTACATATTGTGCTGTTCCTGTCCTGCTCCACTATTTATATCTCTCTGCCCCCTTTTCTCAGTGTGTACAAAAGGTCAAGTAGTGACGGGCCAGTACCGTATGCTTGCCAAGCATGGTGGATACGTATGGCTGGAGACTCAAGGAACGGTGATTTACAATACGCGCAACCTACAGCCTCAGTGTATTGTCTGTGTCAACTATGTGCTGAGGTAAGTTGTACGGGACAGAAAAACTGCATACGGATTCATGCGCTGGAAGAAATGCAATAATCAGAACTTCTGAAGGGTCTATTTATTCAGTGTTGTTATTCTGAAATCAGTTTAGTCATGTTTGTTCAGTCTTGTTTATTGATGTTAGACATCGATGAAAAATGTGGCATGCCTGTTCCCATACACACTTTTGAAATACACCACAGCCTTTCTCTTCTGCAGAGTGGCTGTTCTGCTGATACAACAGAGTATAAAGCCTGCCCTGAAGATTTTATTGTGTAACACAACTGCTAGTGTGTTTTATTTTTCTAATGCTGTGACAGAGAGATAAAATTAAGTAGTAATTTTATCTTATGTTGCTAGGAGAAGCTATTTACCCCCTCAAAAATCAGGACCAATCAGGAGTTTTGCCTCTGTTTGGCAAAACTCAAGTATTTTTGGTCCTAGACAGGGCCAAAATAGGAAATACTTATTTGAGTGATAGTCTGGGTCATTATAGCCTCGACTACATCCCTTTAAAAAGCAGAGCAACAGAGCCCCAAGTATTCCCACAGCAGTCCTGACCACACTCTGCGTCATCCGAGATGGTGGTGCTCAGCAACGCTGGAACTGTGCCTCGCCTGTCGAGAGCCTGGCATGCAACCGAGAGAGGCCAAAACACTTGTACGGGCCCCAGCTTTAGAGAGTTTGTACTGCCTACATTACCTGCATCTTTTTTCTTTTAGAGTGCAAAATGGCTAAAACCTATTTTCTTGTTAGTGAAATTGAGAAGAATGATGTTGTGTTCTCCATGGACCAAACGGAATCACTCTTCAAGCCTCACCTGCTGACGATGAGCACCGCCTACGAGAGCAGCATCCCCGGGACAGAGAAGAGTGACTTCTTGTACACTAAGTTAAAGGAGGAACCAGAGGAACTTGCTCAGCTGGCACCAACACCCGGTGATGCCATTATTTCCCTGGATTTTGGTTAGTATTTGTATGAATAATTTTTGTGCAACAAAGAACTACATGTGAACCTACATTTAGAAATTAATAGATGAGGTCTGTTTGCTGTGTGTACAAATCAGGAGTAATGGCTATAAGAGCTCACGTGCTCACATTAGTGGAAAATTTCTGTGAATGAGAGCAGAATCAGGCTTTCTTGCTGACTAAACAACATGCATTAAGTCCATGCCAACTTATTGTCATGGCAACTAGGAGCAGTGTTTACTTTCAATGAATAGCTGCAATTATATCATAACACAGCACAACCTAAAAGCATTCATTAATGTTGTTAAAACTCCATGCAGGGACACAGAAGTTTGAGGAAGCCCCTGCCTTCACCAGTGCTGTTTTAACACCAAACAAAGCATGGCCAGTGGAAGTGAAAAACCACGCTGCTCAAGGTGAAACACTGACAATACCATCCTTTACAATGCCTCAGATTGCACCTGGCAGCAGTACTCCAAGTGCAAGCAGCAACAGTAGCTGTTCCACGGTAAGAAGAGCTTTCAGAAAACCATGCATGTTATGTTTTGTGTAGAAGTCCCATCAATGTATGTAGATGAAGTTTTCATGTTAGCAGCCGTCTCCTTGCTCATTAACAAGGCCCATTGTAGCTATACCCCTCCTGTACTCCATATATCTTAAGCATCAGTAGCAAAAGCATCAAATAGGAACTATATCCTGCCTTTACATTGCAATCCTCATTTTCTCCCAGTAATTATCTGTCCTGCAGTATAAAACAACTAGTAGAAGAACATGCACCTTTCATGGAGTTAGCCTTAAATAAAAAGGCAATGTAAAATAGTGTGGTCACTAGCAATGTAGCCCCAGACCTGCCCTCTTTCTGTTTGTTAGCTAGCAGCTAGCCTTTAGAAAGCTTACCCAGGTCAGGCTTTTGAGACGAGCTCACGGAGTTCCCCACTGAAAGAATGAGTACTTTCAGGGAGTTGCCCCCAGGGGTTGGAGCCATTCTTAGCCCACATTTACTAGAGGATGTAAGAGAGGCATTGAGGTATTGCTAAGCATCTCCCTTCTTGACAAAAGTATTTAATAGCGTACATTTCACATTCCTGGTCTGAGTTGCCAAAAAATATTTAAACTAAGATGACAACTAGGTTCATCTGTTTGGTGCCTATCTTCCATAGTGACAAGTAATCTTGTGTTGGAGGAAGGCATATGATAGAAGTGGGCAGTTTTGGATTCTGAGGATGCTATATGTACAGGCTGGCCATTTGCTTTCCTATGAAAAGATCTGCTACTGAATAGTACAGTATAAATGGCATGATGCTAAGCCAATGCAGTGGTCTTTCTGCTTATAGCAAATTCTTATTTCTGTGCAGCCAAGCAGCCCAGGTGATTATTACAGTTCTGTGGATGAAGATTTTAAGATTGAGGTGATTGAAAAACTTTTTGCCATGGACACAGAATCAAAAAGTCAGTGCACCTCCCAGGTAAGAAACTAATATCTCTTCCAAAAGCCATGAAAATCAGTCCCCTGGTAGTAGGTTGTACAGATGCATGCTGTATGTGCAGATATCGTGATATAACATGCAAACTGCATTTGCCCATGTACACCGGAGCTATGATGCACAACACTAACGAACACATGCACTTTCAAAAGTTGGGCTGGAAATTTCTATCCTTAACTCTCTGAAGTGAGTGCTTTAGGGTGTCACTGTGGTGGCACTGCTTTCAGAATTTGGAAGCTTCTGTAGATTTGATAAGGAATAGAAGCAGCAGCATTTTATTTTTTTTAATCTGGCCTAATGACTAGAAAGTAAGCATCCACTCTAGAACAAAATATAAATGAACTAACTCCTGCAAAATATCAAAATGAGAAAGGAATGCCCCTTGTAACTACAAAATGAAAACTGACACTTTGGATATATTCTGTCATTTGGATATATAGTCTTGCCTCTTGGAGGATTTCAGAGAGATATGACAATTACTTGCACATGAAAGTAACATACAGTCTCCATCTCCTGCATTCTAATCAGGGTGTAAGTGTAGAAATTCCCTCTATAAATAATTCTCTTAATCCTCCACTATTATAACATTACATCAAGTAAGCTAGTGGATAAAAGGTGTAGGCCTGTTTGAGCCCACCTAACTTTGGATACTTAATGGAAATGCCTTTTTTAAGAGCTTATACTTGTTTATAGCTAGGAGGAGGAAACAGGCATTGCTGGCTGGCAGTTCAGACCTTACACTCATCACCTCATTTTCCCATGGAAATTTTGGGGTGACTGGGGCCCAAATGAGGTGTCATGGCTCATGTTGCCAGTGCAGTTTGGAGACGTATGGTGTAGTCAGAGCCCTGAAGAAATGTCATCTAAATCTGGACATAGCATCAGCAATTAAAGCAATAGAAAGAGAGGACAGATAGGAGGAAAATGTGGATCAGGATCAAACTCAGTGCAAGACCTGACAGACACAAACTTCAGTTTTGTCGGATCCAGCATCTGCTTGCTCAGGTGTGTCCCACCACATCAGCAGCTTTGCTGGGAAAAATGAGTGTTAGAAAAGCGCCCCTGTCATGAGCTGACTGGTGCGCCAACACTGATTTCCCTCTCTGTTCAGCTCTGGTCAAGCGCTCAGAGAAATTAATTCAAATATGACTAGTCATCCAAGGAAAAAAAAATTACAGCTTTAAGTGTAATAGATCCTTCCAGCTACATTTTTTAAAACTTTTGCATTTTTAGATGCATTTTATTCAAAATGTAACAAAATACAAGACTTACTTCAGATCATACATGCTGCAGACTGAATGCAAGGTGCTTTAGTAAATACTGCTTATATGGGAGGGTTTTTCTTCAGTTTGTTGTCTTTGCTGCTAATGGTATGAACAACATGTATGCTAGTCATAGAAATAAGACATCTTTTAATAAGAGCTGGCCAGTTTCATGTAGGTAAATTTGGTATACAGTGATTTTTCAACTTCACATCTGCTAGTATTCCATATCACAGCAACTGCCACAACTATTATTAACTTCTAGTTTCTTTATGAACTTACTTTATTTTTGTGCAGACTGACTTCAATGAACTGGACCTTGAAACCTTGGCTCCTTACATTCCTATGGATGGTGAAGATTTCCAGCTCAGCCCAATCTGCCAAGAAGAACGTCCTCTCTCTGAAAGTGCACAAAATACCCAGCAGAGTCTAAGTAGCACGAGTACCATCTTCCAACCCCTTGCTTCTGCTTCACAGAATCAGTTTCTCCCAGAGAAATATTGCCCACAGCTATCAAATAAAAACATTAACTCTGGTCCTGGGTCCCTGTCATCAGTGTTCTTCAACAATATGAGTAGGTCGGCACTACCACCATACCATGACCAAGCCAGCACTCCCCTGTCTTCGATGGGAGGAAGACCAAATACCCAGTGGCCACCTGATCCTCCATTAGAATATGTTCCTGCTAAATGGAGACTCGTGGATAAATACTCGGGATCCTTATCAAGCTCCTCCTCGGGGCCACCAGTACATTCACCAAGCATGCCCATATATAAAAAAAGGTAAGAGTTTTTATGGTATAACTATGTATTTTACTTAGAAAAGATTTTGGAGCATGAGGGGGGTCATAATCTTGAAAAACTGTTTTTCTCAATTCAGCTGGAATAAGTTGTTTTGGTAGGCATCAAACTGCACCTCTGGGGAGGTGCATTAGTGTGGTGCTCTCCCAGTGACAGTCAGTCTGGTGAACATAGAAGTGGACTAATTTTTCATTGCCTGTAAGGATACCTGAATGGATTTCTTGCTGGTAAAAATTACCACAGTAATTTTGCAAAGCCTGCTTGACTTTATGCAGTTTAAGAAAAGTACTGAAAAGGCTGTAAGCTGGGACCCATGCATACTTTCTTACCTTATATGTATTTTTTCCACAAGAGAAATTAGGGGAGCGGGAGGGATGACAATACAACTATTGTTAGCATATGCACTTATTACAACTAATATTTAAAATTACAGGCTTTTTTCTCCAACCCTTTCTCACCTTATTCACTTCCTTACACATGTGAACAGTATACGATGAGATGTAGATCCATGGCTACAGTCCTAGGAGCTTCCTATCATAGCTGGAAGTTTCTCTGCAGCTCTTGGGTTTTCAGTGTTGGTCACACAAAGGATTCAGGAAATACATAAAATAGCAAGGGTCATTTTAAAACAAAGCTGTGCAGTTTGCCTTCAGTTTGCTTTCTGGGATTTCTTGTTGGCAGAAATGCCACTGCCTGAATATGCATCTGGAAAGAGAGGGTTTGTCCCCAAACAGCAACCTGTGTGTTTGTTTTCACTATGCAAAGCAAAGGGATAAGCCTGGCTCTCAAAATGCTATCCTTAAAAAAAAAAAGCCTTATTTTCTTATTTACGTCTGCCTGGAGATCCCTAGGGGCTGTTTGTGCTAGACTTTCATTAGTCTTTGATCCCCAAAGTCAAAACTTTCCAAAGCTTGTGGGATGAGTAACAGAGGAAATAAAAACATTTGATGTTTGAGGTCTGTCCACTGTCATGTGTCAAAGACACCTTAAATGTCTGTAAATGAAAGAAGAATCTGTATAAATATACAAGGTGGATTAGATTTGTCTCCCTGCTCAATCACCCAAGGACATTTTCTCTATAGGCCCCTGGATCCTTTTGGGCAACGAGGCATAGATGTAAACCCAGCAAGAATTGCTCTGTCTAACAGTTTGAAACTGAAGCGGCAACTGGATTATGAAGAACAAGCGTTGCAACAGCTGAGTGGGGTAATCATAAGAAATGCATTCCCTTCACAACTTTGGACTCATCACGGTCATCAATGTAATTATTTGTTTTGCTTTTCTTCACATTCTAGGGAGATCCGTCTGTCATTAATCCATCTCACCTACTGTGGAAGAGAATGAAATTTCTCAAAGGGGAAAACTGTTCCTTGGTTACAGAAAAGAAGTCTCTCAGCACAAGTGTACTTACTGGTAAGACAAAAGAAAGTGGTTTTGCAATGCTACCTACATATTGAAACACAATTTTAAGACAGGTTGAATAGAAGACAAAAAAACTCTTTCAAAAGGAAATGTAAATAAGCACTCTAAATATTACACTAAGCTAAAATTAAAGATCAGATTGTATTAGTAAGAGCTGAACAACTTAAGGTACATTTGATAACTAGCAGCTAGATGGTTTCATGTATGTTCACACCCTTGCTTTGGAGGTAACAGAGATCAGCTTAATTGAGATGAGTTTACCTCATGCTGACCCAAGGTGCGAACATCTCAGAGCTAGAACTGACACCTTCTACAACATTGTGTTTCGTTACACAAGCATTTCTTGGGTGCACTACTACTTCTAGAGTTAGTGCTGTTCCTGGACTTCCTTTGTGAGAAGACGTAGCTATTGCCTGTGCCATGTGACCACCATGCCAAGTATCACTTTGCTTTGAATTAGTATTATCTACTATAATTACTACACTGGCTTAATTTAATATTTTTTTCCCCTATGTAAATCAGATGAATTTGTCTGTAACTCAAGAGGTCTGAGCCATCCAATGAATCAACTGCAGCAGCAGCAACAGCAGCAACAACTCACCTGTGGCAGTCCTGGTGAAAATTTGAAAACAGGAGCTTTTCCCCCTCCATTTTACAGTTCCCATTATCAAGACTATACTGTCCAGCCAGCTCATAAAGCGTCAGGTAGGTAGGAGCTGCCAAATACAGAAATTGGAAAGTGTTGGTATTTCGTCTCAGTACTGGTTCCATGAAATAAAAGACTTACTTAAAAAAAAAATACAGAGAATTATGATCAACCAAGAACCAGATACATCATTGCTTCATAGAATGAAAAATTAGTTCTGCTGTTTAGTGTGAAACTTTAATGTTTGCATTAGTAATACATGAGGAAAAAATATTTTTGTCCTTCATTTCAATTTAACTTAATAGATTTTTACCTTGGAGGTCCAGTCATCCTACATCCATACTCTTCTCTTTTGATGGAATTGATTAAATTGTATGAAACAACTTTACCGCAGCAGTGATATGGGAGGTTTGTAGGTTAGTCTTAACACATGCCTTCTAAAAGTTAAAATAAGTCATTAACGGGGACGCATATATGTCCCTTTTAGTATACAAGGTGAGTGGGTGTCAGTTTAGAAGCTGTGTTGTTTACTACAGCTTTCCTCATCTGCACCAATATAATTTTTCTCAGCATAATCTAAATTGTGGTAGAGGTGAAAAGCTGCACTTGTCCATGTGACACGCTTGCAACAGTTTTAAGGCAGAGTGATGCCTATGTTTGCCCTGAAACATGTAACTCCTGGTGATTGAGACACATTGACATAAACACAAAATGAAATTATAGGTGGTAGTAACAGAAGAAAGAGGAGAAGAAGGAAGTCCTCTCTCTCTCTGTGGTCTCAGCACCATTACTAAACTTCTCTAATCTCTTCCAGGTATGACCAGTCGTCTGCTGAGGCCCTCCTTTGAACCCTACTTGTTGCCAGAGTTGACAAGGTATGACTGTGAGGTGAATGTCCCTGTTTTGGGCAGCTCTACGCTTCTGCAGGGTAGTGAACTGCTCAGAGCACTGGACCAGGCAACCTGAGGGATCCTGCAATATTCCATGGCCTATACTGTTCAAAACAGCTTCAGTTTTTAAATATATTTTTGCAAGTAGACAATTTCTAATACCAATACACTTTCACAGGATTTTACCTAGATATTGAACCTGTCCACGTTACCAAATAGTGGCCTTTTGAAGTTACTCACTTTGTTATTCATATTAAAGAAATACATCTACTGTATTTTCTCTATTGCAATTAAAGTGTTGTTTAGAGAGTTTGATTACCCCATCCCCTTATCTCATTACTTGTAATTTATACTCTGAAATTTTCTTCAATTTTCTTGCTAATAAAAAGCTGTGGTGTAAATGCCTCATCATGTGATACTTTGGCTGCAGTACTGCAAAGATTTAGTTTTATTGCCAAAGATGAATGAAACAAATTTGATCTCCAGCCACAGTTTTTTGTTGATCTGCCAAATTAAAATCCTTTGAGTCTTTCTGTTTTCCAGCATTTATTGTATTGTAACTTTCATAACTTTTGGAAAAATATACTAAGGAAAAATCCCAGCCTTCCACCTCTCCCTCTTCCCTTCATTTTTTATACACTTTGTTGAAAGAAATGTGAATGGTGAAATGCAGTGTTTGTGGGTATCTGTGGAAGTTGCACGTTGTAAACTTTTTTCCTCAGAAGCAAGCTACATTCTCAGCTGCCTTAACCTGGCTTATCTCTGCAGCCAAGGGAGTCCTACAGATTTACCCCAGTGGAGGATTGAGACCTGTGTTTTCAGTTGTGTTGAGGTTTCTTGTTTTGTTCTTTGTTGTTTCCTTTATTTTATTTTAGATGGGGTTTTTTGTGGTTTTTTGTTTTGTTTTTTTACACAAAACAGATTTAATTTTTTTCTTTCTCTCTGGGTCAGTTGTTAATCATTTCTTGGTACTTTTGCTATATCTAGGACACAACTACTTTAAGAGCTGTTTCTGCTAGAACTAGTAATATTTGTTATGGTGTTGCTGATATTTCAGAAATCTGACCAGTGGCCAGTACTAACACTTCTGATTAATGTTAGCCTCTTTCATTTTACATGCTAGCTAGCAATATAATTGCCATGTTGAATTGTTAAAACTACAAGTTTAATGTAGTATTTCCCAGTGTATTAGGCCAACTCAATTATAAGTAGACAAAAATAATCAGGGATTGTGTAGTGAGATGGATAGCTGGCAGGCAGGTCTCTACCATTTTTACTTGCCTTACATTAATCAGTAGCTGAAATGTCATTAAAAGGCAGCCAGACATTTTCAGAGCTCCTTTCCAACTAGAATTTCTTGTCATGCACATATTTTAAAAAATAAGGCTTTGAATGCTTTCAAAGGCAAAATAATTAAAAATTTTAAGTTACAACATATTTAAACAGCAAAAATATTAATAAAAGGCAGGTGAGCAGTTCTGACTTTAAAATACATACAGACATATATATGTTGGGATATACCACCTTATTTCCTCCACTGGTATAAATCATCATAGATTCATTGAGAAAAATGGAACAGTGGCAATGTACAAAAGGTAAAAATCTGGCTCAGAAGCTTAGAACAAAGATAGGAATTTTGAGACTTCTGATTCCGCTGAAGCCTGGTATATAAAATTGCTTTATATCATGCACTGACGCTTGCAGAGAGGGAGCCTTGGGTTCATTGAGCACTTCAGAGTTTGCTCTGTGTTAAGTGAGTCTTAACCAGACATACTTAAAAAAGCTGAAGATCTTTTGTTATTTGGTACATAATGTAAAAAATTATGATAGTCCCTATTGTAAGCTATCTTTCAAGAGTTTATTGCCAAAAATAATCTACTCCTAAAGTGAAGTTATTACCATGTGGGAAAAACATACTTTAAGCATCAAAATGAGATGAAAATTGGCAAGCCAGATTTGACAAATTTTCAGTGGCAAGGACTTAAAGGCTTCAAGGATTAAAGACACTTGAATACTATTCTTCTGTTTCTCATTTGCTTAGTTTCAGCATTAAAAAAATGTTATACCCTAACAGTTTACTAAAACACTCTGAAAAATATTCCCTGTCTTAATATTAATCATACTTTTTATCATAATTATTTCATAATCTATATTGCTGAATTCTTATTGACAATATTATAACTGTATGGGAACTTTTAACTTGATAAGGAAATGTATTTTGACACTGATACCTTATTAAAGTATACTGATCCTAAATTCTTTGTGACTCATTTGCTATGAATTTGTTATTTGTTGTATCATTGTAAAACAAAAGTATTTATTAAATTATTTATAGAAAATAAAGGTTTGCATTGATCTTTGAAGAATGAAAGAACAAACAAAAGTTACCTCTATTTGAGAGCTGGGAAGGTCTGTACCACCAACCTTTTTTGTAGCATTTATCCAGCTTTCCTCATATGGGGAGTTAATGCCCCGCAGACCACGCTGCAGTAACATTCTGTACGGTTCAGAACGCTGCTTCGATTTCAAAAGTGTATTTCTAAAAATTAAATTAAGTTGAAAAAATGACATTTTGGAGGCAGTTCCCCACTTCAGTTTTTGTGGCACTAACATGTATCATCATACTCTGGCACTCCTGACATGCCCATGAATAATGGCCTTTCCTCCCATCCAAGCTTCTGCTTCACCCACCCCAATCCTTTATCCCAGTGCTGCTGTTAAACATCCCAACCCTCTTCCACATGGAAATTGCCAGTTTTGCCTGTGTAACAGCATTGATCATGCTGTAGGAAATTACTTTCCAAACATGCACTTAAATTCAGACTGGACTGCATGGAAGCTGTTGGTGCGTGACCCTTTGAAACATGCAGTGCCTGCACAGACACCGCTGAGCTTCTCAAACAACAGCCAATCTTCTGAATAATCTGCATAAGTGGAAAATCATCGTCCCTTCTCGGCAGGCATAGAAAGTAACTACTTGCTTCAAAATATGTTGTAATTAACAGTAATCACACAACACCCAGCAGTAACGAGCAAACAGTGGCATGCCTGTTACCCTCCCTTTTAAAGCATCCCATTGATCTTCAGGGCACTTGGACGAAGACTAACTTGGCGTCCAACCGAGGGTTAAAAAAAAGCTAATGGTTTAAGTAGAGATAAATATGGTCAGATCAATTTCTGTCTTTTAAAGGCTGTAATCACTGACTGCTACTGTGAAACACTACTGCCAGGCACTATTTTTTGGGGTATCTCTCATTCTGAAGAGCTTTAAGCATTCACGACTCCCATGTAGTTTAAGGAACATACTAGTAGTACCTTCAGGTTTGGGGTTTTTTTGACTCCCTCCTTTCTACTACAGCTAAACACTTCTCATGTTAGCAAGTTTTAGTGTTGTGGGTTTTTTTCCATTATGCATATGAATGTCCTGGATAGCTAAGCTCTGACATTGCAATTTATGTACCCCAAAGAACCAAATTCTGGCCAGAAACATAATACCTAGATTTCACAATAGCTGAGCTTTGTTCTGCTGAACAAAGGTTTATTCCAGCTTTTTAAAAACATTGAGGGATTTTTTTCCCCCAGTAATCCAGAAGAAGTGCACATCATCTTTTACTGGCTAAAAGCACTAGTTCTTGGCTTCAGAACTTGCATCTCCAAAAGCAGTGAGAGCTGATCACAACTTGGTTGTTCAACACTCACTGTGTTCTGCTGAAAATCAGGCAGTTTTGCAAATGCTCATGACTGGGATGGTCTCAGTCTCCAGCTGATCTTCAAGTCTACCATATTTTTAAAATGATGAAGCCAAAGTTTTTCCTAGACCATAGACTGCACGTAGGTAAGATTCATGCTATTTATCAAACTAATGGTTACAACAAAATACTATAGGAAATTCTCAACATCGTGGTATATACTGTGATTAATAGTAGAACTGCAAAAAAGTCCAGATAACTGTATTTTCAGCCAAGACAACAGCTCCTAAGCAGTACTGAAATCTGTGGACAGTAGGTGATTCATCAACCCTTGCAACAGTGGGCAGAGCACAGGAAAACGCTCAGTCTAACTGCAGTGGTTCTAGATGGTGAAGGTTTCATCTGTTACTTCTCCCTGAGGAACTTTATAAAGATATTCACATACATGCCAGATTTTTATTTATTTCTTTTTTTTTTTTCTAAGAGCTACACTGGGGAACATTCACCCATTCACCTACCTAAATAAACAGCATTATTTTCTCTCTTCCCTCCCCTCCACCCCCAGCTCTCTTATTATAGGCTTCCCAAGAGAGGAAGAAACAATTTCTAAGATAAAAGAAAATCTTTAACAATATTTTCTTAGGACAAAAGATAAATAATCTGTCACACTTCGCAGTTCTGCTCCGTCAGCACGAGCCAACACACAGCACGAGAGGAGCCTTTCAGTCACCTGTGACTTCACTTGTACTCACTCTCACTCGCAGGGAAGGCAGGTGTGGATTCCCACCCCCCAGGGCTCTGGTCATTGTTGTTGCTTTCCTTAGTCAAAAGCACCATAGGAAGGTTCTAGCAATTGTTATGTACCCCATTTTTGGGTGTTCAATTTAAAAATGGCTTCAAGTCAAAAAAAAAAAAAAGGTGAGAAAAACCTTAGCTGCTCAACTTAGAAGCACCACCATTTCTTCTGTCTGAAAGTGAGCCTGCAGTTTTGGCAGCTTGTGATGTGATGCAGGTCTCACATGGAACATTTTCCTTGAAATCCTAAATTCCTGCAATCAAGGAGTTACATCATTCTCTTCAGCCATGCCTCTCAAATTAGTATGTGGTGACACATGGTTAAGGTGTCTCATCAGGGAGCAGAAGCACAAGAGTGAACCTCACTTGCTAAGACTACCTGCCAAGCCAGTTGGCATCAGCTACTACTGGCTTCATCACCAGGCAGTAACAGGCAGCTGGAGGCAACAGCAGCTTCACCACCCCCTCCTGTGCTATCTGCTATGGCAACTGCTGCATCTTACCCGCAGTGGCTGGAAGGACTGCTTAGACTTGGGTTGCATCTCAAAAAACCCAACTCTCCTTAGCTTCATTAAAAAAAGAAAAACAAGCAACCCTCCAAACTCCCCACTTGAAAATCTCTGTTTAGATCTTGGAATTACAGGCAAAGCTGGCAAGCTAGATCCTCAAAGGCACCAGCAGCAGAAAACGAGCAAACCCCCTCCAGGCATACTTTTTAAAATTATATAATTTAAGGTAATGGTTTGGGGTCTGACTTGGCCTTTGAAGGACTGGCACTGGCTGGGTTTTACAAGAAAAAGCGTTACACCAGCAGCTCTAGCGATTGGAGTTCTCTCTCCCCAGAACACTGGCAACAGCAAAATGACAGCAAAGTCTCTTGTAGCAGAAGAAACCTACCCTTCTGTAGGCATATTGGTGTCACCCTCCAGCATGTAGTTCCAGAAGGACCAAAGGTCCTAGATAAACCACAGCAACACAGGACCAGCAGCTTGTTGGCTTGTTCATCCATCAAACATGGACAGTCCTCTAGTCTCTTAACAGCTGGACATGCTTCTTGGCTGCAGCAAGCAACCTTTATTGCTTAGTCTTGATTCCTGGCCTTTCCTCTAACCCCGATCCCATTTCTCCTCCCTAGCTCCCAGTCCTTACCTAGGTTTGTGATTTCATCATTCTGGTTTCTGCCTCATGCTGCCTTCCCTTCCCCAGCTCAACTTCCCCTCCTGGTAAGTCTGTTCCAACCTGCCCCATCTGTACATGCCTCTCATTGCAGGCAGCAGTTTTTAGCACAGATTAAGGGACTTCCAGTATAGGCTCTCTCTGGTCACATCCTTGCCTCGGCTGTCTGTTTGATATGACTATCAGCCAGATCCCAAGCCCAAACCCTCAGCTGCTGTGGTGCTTGATCTGAGCTCGCATTGAAAATGTCCAAACCCCATTCCTGCTCTAGCTGCTGGGCATGACAGACCACAATCCTTGCCCTGACATGAAAGCAGACTTTAACACTTCAAGTGACAGGAAGCTAGCACATACCCCTGAGAACTGCACCACCACCACCCACCAATTCATTTCAGACATTTTCCTCAGCTATTAGATGGCTGATTCCATTTGCTACTCAAACAAGTGATGGTGGAGTATGAATGCTCAAAGTCTTGTTGGCTCACAGACAGTATCACTTTCATCATCACCTTGACACTGTGCTTCAAGCAAAATCCTAGCAAATGTCAGATGCACACATAGTTCCTCCTGCAGTTTTGGAAATGAGAGCAGGGCTGAGCCGTTTTCCCAGATGGCTGAACTCTGTAAAGCCAGAACAATTTTCCAGCCATAAAAGAGGGACAGTATGGGTTTGCTCTTTTAGTCCTACCAGCACCGTAGAGATAACACTAGTGGGAAGAGAATCCATATTTGTAGTTCCCAAAACATTCACCCCATACAAATAATTGTGTGTTTAGGACAAAAATTAAGCCTGAGACAGAGAGGTGCATGCACTTGTTAGAGCGCTTCCAGATGCTGCTACATTCTTCAGGGACACGAACAAGCTCACTTAAGGTGTGATTTCTAAGTCCAACTTACCCCTGGGTATTTTCAACCCTGGGCAATTCTTATGCACCAGCTCCAGAGTTTGGCTGATCAGAACTTGGAGAACCCCAGGGTTCCCCAGAGAAGAGTGACCTGCAGGGATCTCTCTGTCCAGTTACAACCCACAAGTCAGAAAAATCAAAGGTCAGCACTCCCACGGGCAAACTAAAATGCACTAGTATGTCTGTCAGAGAGTGACAGTGAAGCGATCACAACACCACTTCAGCAGAGATTTCCAGAACAAAGCTCTTTCTAAAGACATTGCCAGGGACGCATTTTCCCAGTTACAACTGTTTATGCAACAGAATTTTGGTTTAGATCCTGTAGTGAAAGACACCAGCAGCTTGAAAGTCTTGCTCTCCTTTTCTCAAGGTGTTGGTAAAGGCAGAATTTGGGACAGAAAGGGAGAGCACAGATCCAAAAAAACCCCACAACTGCCAAAAACTCAGACGGATGCCCACAGCTGCCTGGCATTATTTTGTAGCAGAAGTTGTCTGAATTTTGAAGTGGCAAACCACAAAAATTGCCTCACACGATGAGCCTTATGATCAATACAAATATATATCATTTTAATTCAGCTCCTCCTCTGCACAGCAGCACCACAACGGTATTACACCGGATCAAACAAAGTATAAAATGGATGTAGTCACAGTCCATTTTTAGGTACATTGCATTACAACCATTGGCTTTTTTCCTGGAAGAGCAGGCAATACTAATTGTGTCTATCGCCTTACTGCTAGCACAGATAGTGCTGTCCTTAACCGCAGCCTGGAGTTCACAGAAAGCAATGGAATTTTACTGGAAAAAACAGGTTGCTCTCCATTATTTTAACTCCAGCTACAAACATCAAGATGAGCTTTCCTGTGCCTTGCTCAGCTACAGAGATGCTCATATTTTTTAGCATATTTACACCTTTTTAACACAGGTTGCTGTCCACAACTTCAATTTGTTTAATCTTCAGTCAGTTTTTGGAGTGCATAGTATCATCTCTTCTAGGGCCAGTCTGATCAACACAGAAGTCTCGAAGATAAAGGAGACACCAACACTGCATACTTTAATTTTTGGTCAACTTCTCTCTCCCTTCTCAAAACCTCTCATCTGCAGAACAGATTATGTTTAATGATAGACAACATCTTGAAACCCAGGCATCTTGGGTTTGCTCTTATCTATCACCCATTTCTGCCTTCCCTGGCTCCACAGCAAGCATAGTCTGTGCAAAGCCACCCAAGCACTCTACAAAGTGGACAAAAGCCTGGCTTTTGTAACCACCAATTATATCTTAATATACCAAATAAACACGTTAACTCGTGCTTTCATTTTTAAAGTGACTGCTCCAACCTCCCCTCTTACACATTCTCCCTCCCCCCCATGAAAACCAAGAAGCATCATCTTTAGAAAAAAATGAAAGTCACTCAAGTACTTGTCTAGAAAACCAGCAGAGGAACCAGGAACCAACAAAATATCTAGAGCTCATTTAAGTTCATTGGAAAGACAGGGAATCTTCGAGTCAACAGTGCTCTCATTCTTTCTGCAACCCAGTCACTGCTGGGCAGGGTTTGTTTGCACTGAGGGTTTGTATTAGAAACACACACACTTAGCTAAATATGATTTTGTTTATCCAGGATTTCTTCTGTCCTGTTCAGTGCACAAATTCCACAAACCTCTGCTGAAAATAATTAACAGGGTGAAAAGTGCCTGTGCCCAGTGCTCAAGAACCACAACAGGTGCCTCTGCACAGCAGACTGCCATGCTGGGCATACTGGAAAGACTTGTCCTCAAACCTGCGCAAAGTGGGTCCTCTCAAAACCTACCAGAATGCTTTCCCTGGTGGGTATGTTGAGGCTGGATCCCAAATGAGCCACCTCTGAGAACAGGAAATGCTCTCACTGCCTCCTGCTGAGCTATGCCCCAGGACATTTCCAAGACAATAGCAGTGATCCTCCTTCCTCCACTTCCATTTTCCCTACATCGGGCCTCATTTCCATGGAAATCACTCAAAGAGTATTTTGATTCTCATAGGCAACACTACATCCCGACTCATGCCAAGAAAGTGAATCCCACGTGTCTACAAAGTCTATGCTACAAACCAGTTGCTGAGGGGTGACTGTTCCCAACCACCTGAAAAACAGGTCTTCTACAGCCTGTGGCAGGACCTCATGTTCTCCATAGGGCAGTTCTGACCCCGACACGGGAGTGCCCAGTGTGCCACAGGACACACTGCGGCTGTGCCCAGCAGACACTGCTGCTCCTCAAATGGCAGGCCAGAAGTGCAGCGGCTGTCCCCACCCATCTACTTAGGTTTAACATAGATAACGCACAAATCACTTATATATGGAGCAAGAGGGTAAATAAGCCTGGCAATGCATTGCTTCCATGGTTCATGGAAATACTTTGTGGCTGTGCATTACAGAGCAGTATCATGCATGGCAAAAGCTGCTTAACATGAAATTGCCCCAGGAAGCTTTCCAAAACCCATACTTTCCACTTCAACACAAGAACCCCAAGCTTCACAGCCTGAAGGGCAACAGCACAGCACACCCACGATGCTAGTGTCCTACCCCACTCTTCCCAATGAGCCAAACTGTAATGGCAGCAGCTTGCTAGGACCAAAGGCAGCATTGCAGCATCCCCCAAGCACGCTTGTGCTCAGCACCCCTCACTCACAACAGCCAATTTCACAGCAACCAGATACTTCCACCATTTTCTGCACCCCCCAGCCATACCCTCCCTTTCCTCACTACCAAGATGCCAAATTCTTCCCCTCAGTGAATGTCTCCTGCTAGCTTTTTCACAACGTCCAACAGCATTTAGAAATCCTTTTCCAGATATTCTTACTGGAAATGCAGATCATGCAATTGCAAAAAGAGTCTGGGATTTTATCTGTACCACCGTGACTCATCTTTGAAAGTAGTATTGCACCAAAACATATGTTAAAAAAATAAATAAATTAACAAATAATTTGAAAGTGAGCCACAGAAGAAAAAGGACGTGGACAGCCGTGCAGTCACATACAGCAGCACACACTGCAGATGGACAGACCTAGTTTTGACAGTAAGAGATGCACGTAGAACTAAATCAGTCCATCTGGAAAGAGACAGGAGCTTGTGGGACTAAGCTCTGTTACGAGAACTAGGCATCCCAGACTGAATTTTAAAGATAATATGTTGAAGCTGTACAGCTAACACTAGATATGGGAGACTGTGTTGCACCTGCACCACACGGTGCCAGTAATTGAACTAATGCTGAAGGAGTAAACTCATTCGCCTTCAGGATTTCCAGTCAAGATCCAACCAAATGGGTATTTTTGCCATAACCAAGGAAACAAGGCAAAGCGTGTTTGAAGGATACAAAGAGGCCTTTTTGAAATTAATGCTGACTATTCTTTCCATCTTTAAAATGGAAACAAGTAGACTGTCATACATCTCTACCCAGTCATAACGTGTTCCTGCCCAACATTACTTTCTACTGACAATTTTTTACATCTTCAGATTTTTCTGCTCTATTAAGGAAAAAAAAAAGTCACCTGACTCATTTGGGGTTTTTAGCTTCTTAGTGTCTCCCCTCAGCAGCTACAGAAATGTAATTTACAGGCCCTAAAAAATGAGCTACTTTGAAAACTTAACTTTCTTAACAGCTCAGAGAAGATGGCTGTCATCCTTCCATTTCCAAACAGCAGTTTGTGTAGATTTTACTACAATCAGTTCACGTCTATGTCATGTTTCATTTTCATGCTTCATTTTACAAGCCCACTAATCAGACTAATGAGGCTGAATGTGAAGAAATCCCTTTGTTTCAAGCTGAACAGCCCCTGAAACCCCAGTTGCAATGGTCTTTCTTTTCTTGTTCAATTCCTGGTTGCAAATAATAGCAAAAAAAAAAAAAAATGGCATTACGGAATTTTCCTGCTAAACCTTAAAGGCAGAAAGCCATCTTGTTACAACATCCCCTGTAATTTACAGGAGCTCGGGTTGTGTGTGGGTGTAAGGGAGTCACCGTGCCTTCCACTTCATGAACATGCTGAAATGAAAATAAAATCCTATTAACTGCGTTGGTAGGGTGACCAATACATTTCATATGTTCCAAGTCGGTGGCTTAAGATGATCCAGTGAGTAAATGCCTCTCTGCAGGCAGCATGGAGGTTGTGCGGTGCTGACCACGCTCCTGCATGGAGAAGTCAATTCCCCCTGCACCCACGGACAACGTGTCTAAGATCTGGGTAGTGACTGGGACCTTCCTGGTTCATTAGCCCATCTAAACCATGAGCCACACGTATATAGATAATCCACAGCAGGAGAAAAAAAAGCTAGAAGTGGAGATGGAAATTCCCACTCGGAGATTCATTACAGAGCCATCCCAGGCTGCTTTTTGTCATGAGTCAATAGGAGTACAGAGTGAGGCACAAAGAGATTTACAAGGGAATACACGCAATTATGGAACTGGTGCTGCAAAAGGCGACACTGTTAACTCCCACACAAATCTGATAAACTTGAAATTGTAATCTTAAAACAGTCTTGGCTTGATTTGCTCATTCTTGAGCTTGTTGGTTTTTGTTTAGTGTCACATACAAATCTCCATCCCACCCTTGCTTTGGAAAGCAAAGCAGTAGTCACAGTATATAATAGTAATTAGAGAAAGGCTTGTTTCTGATCCCCTACATGTCTAAGCAGCTGCCCAGACCATTTGTTGAACAAGTGACAAGTACATTGCAGAGTTAGGAGGTCACAGAGCACTCTGCCTTTACCATCCAGGTTACTATGGGTGCTGCTAGACCTGCTCAATATGAATATATAAGGTTCAACTATGGTTTGGAGTTGTCTGAAAGATGCTGGCTATACCTCTAAAAGGGTATGGAGATGGGGATGGGGTGAGGTTATCTTTATCAGCCTCTAGCATGATGGCAGCATGACAAACACAGTGCCATGGTTTAAATCTGGGAAAAGAATGGCTCCCATTCAAAGCACCTGTAGACAAAATCCAGGCAATCCATTTCCTCCTAAAGCCGTAAGCCAAACATGGGAAATACACTCCTGCTCCAATACATCCAAGGCTATGACAGAAGCTTTAAGTCCTTCACACAACACATATAATATGCTGAGTTGAGAGTCAGTGGGGCTTTAGGGGATTAGAAGTACCAATCACTAAACCTCCTGTCCCCAACCAGTCCGTGGAGATGGGGTGAAGGTTTATCATGCCACAGCAGGGGCCAATACTATCTCCACATGGGCTCTGTCTGGTTAACCTTCAGCGCTTTCCTAGGGGAGAAGGAGAAGCATCACTGGTGAGAAGACAGAAAATGGCTGTTCACCTCCTGCCCTTTCCCACTCCTGGAACAAAGACGCTCATCACGTAGCAGCACCCTCCATATGAGGTGGAGCCTGGCTGCAGAGACAGAGGTGGGAAGACCAGGACAGAGCACACGATGGGTCACAGGACCAGTCTGATGGCTGCTACCACCACAGCACGTGTGAATGACTGTTACCCAGAGCCTACATCCTCCCACAGAAACCAGACATTTGAATGTGCTTTTGTTTTTCTCCTTCAGAGGAGACAAACCTGAACCACTCATCAGCAGTACCATGGCAGTTAAATAACCGAGAGCTGATGGATCTGAAGAGTTTTGTGCAGAAAAAACATTTTAGTTTTCAACTGTCTTGAGTGATCCTCTGATGTTTAATTAGGAATAATTAAAGAAAAAACAAAAATCCTGAGTCCTTTCATGAGTACTTCATAGGTGTACACTAGTTATTTCAAACGTGAGCTTGGTTCCAGGGTGGCAGGCTCCCTTTGCACAGGAGCAGAGGAAAAGCAGACTAAGCTGTTAAAGAAATAGAGCAAAAAGGTGTCAGATTTCTTCCAAAACAGATATTTTTGACAACAAACTGGTTAGTAAGCTTGAACAAGATGACTGACTAATGACAGACAGTGATCCCCCACAATCAGCCTCAAGACATGGGTGTTATTAAAAATCAACATGAAGCTTTACTGAAGTCTTTAAACACCATACTGCCTCCCAGACGTGGGAAAAGAATACAACTGCCTGAGCAGCTTCAGTTTGGCACAGAAAAAGACAGTTAATTAAGGAATTGGGTTATTCCCAAACCGTGCTGTTTAAGAAGCCCCAATATACCTCTGCACAATAGGTGGGATCCATTTTCAGCAACGCTTATTGCAGATGTTAATTCAAGACTGTATTGCGTTTAACAAACACTCCTCCAAGACAAACTACCTTCTGCTGAAGAGGTAAGTCATGTCACTGGGAGTGCTGCAAGGGGAAGCTCACCAACAACAGCGTGTGGGTGAAAAGCAGGTGACATAACAACGCACATTCAAGCAAGGTTAAAGGTGGAAGATGGAATATGGTTCAGCATCATCAGGGATACGGGAGGAGCAAAGGGAAAGGGTGATGGCGCTCCTCAAAGCTAGGGAGCACAGCCCTTTTCTATCCCACTACACCTCCTGACTTCTCTCTTGTTTTTGGCGTGTGCCCGAACCTGAAGAATGCCCCTCTGTGCTGCTGTCACCACCTCCCGAGCATCCCCCGGGCACACTCATTCTCCTGTGGGGAGCACGGGGGGAGGATGGGACAGGGTCCCACGGCTTTCGCCCAGCTGCAAGGGCAACAAGCCACACGCAACTGGTAAATCAGCAGACACGTCGCCTCCTCAGCAGACGGAGACCTTCCTGTGTGAGGGTGCAGCTGGTACGGGGGCTGCCCTCGCCTCCTGCCCCCGCCACGCCAGCTGCGCGGCCCAGCTGGGCACTCCCCTGGCCAGGCGGGACCGGCACGCGCTGGCACGGGAGGGACGGACGGCACGGCCAAGAGGGCCAAAAAGCAGCACAGATTGAGCAGAGACATGAACAACAGCACCCCCACCACAGCACTGCACCTCTCCTTTAGAAAGCCTGTGCCCCAGGAAGCCACGGAGGTTCACCTTCCCCCTCTGCAGCTACAAGAGCATTGGGTGCACCAAAGGGCATGGGGGCAAGAGGCAGAAGCATCAGTTTCAGTAGGAGGCCTAAGAGAGGGAGGCAATACCAGCCAACCCCCAATGGCAGTTTTTGCCTCATTTTAGCACCAGGGGCCTGAAGACCTTCTGAGGGTGGCTCAGGAAGGTCCTGAAAGTCAGTCGAGGCTACATTTGGAAACTGAGAGGGTGTGTTACATGAGCAACAGCACATTCCCAACTGCTGACCATGGGAAGGAAGAAGGCTCTGCAGCCACCTGGGGAGGAACTGAAGGTGGGGAAGGAGGAGTGGGATGGCACCCCTTTCTTCCTCATCTCTCATCCACTGAGATTTGAGGCTCTGGTGCAGGGATTTTCTCTCCCTGCTGGTTTTCAAGGCACCTCCAAGGATGGAATCTAAAAGCCATTTGTGGTTCTACAGAAATTTCCATAAATATAAATAATATGAAGCAAGAAAGAGAAATTTCAGTGACAGGATGTGAATGCAGAGGAGGTATTTAAATCAGCCACTACCTCTAAGTACTTACCACTCACCAGTAATGCTTTCACATTACTGCAGTGCACTTCTTTTTTTGGCTTAGCAATGTGTTGCACTGGCATTACATATGAATCCCTTAGGCAATTTTTGGTGAACTCTTCATGTCCATCCCATCTCCCTTGAATCAACAAAGACAGAAATATTTCACAGAAAATATTTAGTAGGCCAGCTGATCAGAGCACTTCCTAGCTAGACACAAAAGCATCACAGCTTCATGACAACATGTTTCCCCCGCATTCCCAAGGAGGTAGTGCTCACCCTGTTCGATGGAGAAACACTTTTTGTCTTTGGCATTTGCATCACTGTAGCAAGCAATCACTAATAGCTAACCTCCCAAATTCTAATCACAAATAGTGGCAGAAGTGAGTCCACAACCACCTGTTAATACATACTAGTTTAAACCACACAAACTATAGCCTGATGTGGTGACCAACCCAGACACAATGAGATCCAGGGCAGGCAGTGGACACCTCTCATAGCAAGCTACAGACCTGCCCCTGTGAAGTTAAAATGCTGAATTTCATCTAAAGCTCTAGTCTTGCAGATGTTCCTTCACCATCTCCCAGCCCAGCTGCTATCCTTGCAGTTTTTAAATACTCTGGAGGAACTACCATATCTTTCTGAAAGAAGTTCAGCTGCACAAAGTGAGCAAAGACAAACAAAACTAAGTAATGTGCCTCAATTCCATTTCAAAACTAGCAACCATACATTGCTTGGACAAGCAAAACCATTTGCAGAACAAATGATAGTCTAAAGCCCACATTATTGTTACAGTTGGTTTTCATGCTTAACCCTTTCTATCTCATTTGCTCTTCTCTTCCATGTCCTCACACAGTGCAGTCTGACCCCAGCATGGAGACTTTTTGAATTCAACAGAAACATGTGAAAGAGTGGGAGCCTATTTCACTAATCCAAGCATAGAGCGGGAACCTTAACACTGTCCCAAATTGTAAGGGGTGCAGCTGATAACAGCCTTAAAAACGCAAGAAATAAGAGATACTGTATTACTCCAGGATTTTAAGCTACAGCTGTTATTTAATAAAACTTTTGAAGTTAATTCCACATTTTTTTCAAGGTTTTCTGCAGAGAAATTGTCAAGAAATGCTACAGTGTATCAGGGAGGGTGTTCATGTTGAAACAGAAGAAGAGTAAATACTGAAACTCACAAACTTCCATCTCTCCCCTTAATTGCTTCAGTTCTGAAGGGATGGATTTAAAGGCAGAATATTTAGGAAGCAGGAAATATATAGGGTTATACAGTTTAAGACATATGGGGTGGGGTGGGAGGGTAAGAAACGTTACACACACACACACAATTTCAGGCAAGATTTCAGGCCTGAAGAAGAGTTTGCACATCCCAAAGTTAGTTGGTTTTGGGGGAGTGGAGCTTTACACAAAAATGTTATGAAACAGTGTAGTTTAATAACAACAATAAAAAAGAAACATCACAATATTACCTAATTTATTCTTAGAGCTTTCTGTTACATATTCTCACCCATCCACCCTTCATACTTACTCCAGGGAAACACACAGCACTGATTTGTGTATATTTTGTTCTACTTTACAATCTTTCCTCAATATAAAAAAAATTTTTTTTCTTGAGGTATTCTTATTAATTCCTAAAGGAAACATTAACATCAGCAGACTCGATCACAGACAAAGTCTCCCCAACGGTTAGACAATGTTTATGCTTATAACAAAAAAACCATAACAGACTAAGCCCTCTGGGATGAGTAAGCAGAAAAGAACATCTAGACCAGCACAAGAATCGTGCCATATGTTTCTTCGTTAAAATAACTGTGCAACCTCAGTCAAAAAGCTAAACTTTCTTTATGCTTCTCCAGTAAGCAACTGTAAAACGACCTTATTTTTCTGTACAGCTGCCCTTTAGCAATATTCTTTTGAAGGACAGCAAACCAGGGCAAACTAAGGCTATCAGCCCTCTAGGATCCCTGAAACAGCTTAGCCTTGATAAGAAGTTTTTAATGGGCTCTTCCCAGATGCATGCATATTTTCTCATAAGCATTTACCTAAGAAAAGTGAAGCAATGAAGCATACAAATACCTGTTTATGTAAGTTCATTCATGTGCAAACATGTGCATGAATACCAAAGGCTGAGACTTGGGATCTCATTCAAAGGTACTTTAAGTGAAAATGTTAGGACTTAGCACAAATAAAATCCAAAAACCAGAGA
Organism: Aegotheles bennettii; assembly: GCA_013398125.1. Taxonomy (NCBI): domain Eukaryota; kingdom Metazoa; phylum Chordata; class Aves; order Caprimulgiformes; family Aegothelidae; genus Aegotheles; species Aegotheles bennettii. Next base: position 26,541 of record VZRW01007111.1, on the reverse strand, counting down.
TTCTGGGTGCTGGAATTTAAAACTTCCAGGGTGAGAAACCGGTCTTGGTCATGATAACACACAGTCAGGTCAACATTGGGCTTCTGAAGGCAGATGCCTGGTACCAAGTGTTTTGCGTATATAAATGCTGATTATTCAATTAAGTAAATGTCAGACATACCTAAAGCTAAATTACATTGAATTTAGTTACAGATACACTGCTGAGTATGTAGAGCCTGTCCACTTTCAGTTTTATATTTGTAAAAAAATATAAATACATATTTTCTTCTCTGTGCTACTCAGTTTTCCTATAGACTCCACATAAAAGATGCATTTCATGGACAAGAGTGAATTGTTTATCCTTCTTAGGGATGACAAAACAGAAATGAACTGGTCTGGAAACTGAACTATCTGTGCAAACATACAATTAAGACAATATGGCCTGTTTGAGCATACTTACAGATGCAAACCCATGCCATTCAGAACATTTTCAAGCATGGTATAAAAATGTACAGAAAACAAAAAATAATTACATTTTCCTATCCATAAAGACAAGTTTTCAAAATCTGCTTCTGAATCCATTAGAGAGAACAGAGGACTAAAGCTCCCTTCAAAACGTTTCCCTGCATGGTCCACTTATCTACGGGAAACTCATAAAATCCTCATTGTGATAACAAGAGATCATCATTGCAACTGCTCCCACAATTGCTGAGATGCCTTCTGGGCTGTTTATGAAAGAAAGTCAGAGGTATTACACAAATACATGAAGTTTCAAGAAATGTTAGACCCAAGATTACCATGCATTTCCCCTCCACTATGCCAGTGGTAAAGTACCGGTGACCTTCCACTGTAACCTTGTATTTCCTTTCCTCACAAAACTTGCTAGCAAAGAAATCCCAAGTGCCTGAATTTTGAGTACCTGTGAGGAAAGAAAAGCCTCTAGGTCTTATTCCCACAATCCAGAGCTAGACTATTTGAAACAGATCCAGATGCCACTCCTAATGAACCTTTTTCTGAGCAGAAATCACTGACTAACAATGCCCAGGAGGTATTTTTCTACCCCCTGTAGGGCTGCCATCATTTTCAGTATTCTCCATTCTCCAGTACTGATGTACATTTCTATCATCATGGCATATTGTTGCAGCTTATATTCAACGTAATTTACCCTCAATTTTATGCCCTCTTTCCCTAGAAAGATGCCAAGAATCACTCCATCATACCATGAAACAACTAGCTTTGCCAACGGGTTGGTAGCAGCTGCACCTGAACATCTGGCTTAACCTGTTGCCAGGAGCATAATTATCACTTACAATGCTCAACTGCCTGTGTTGGCAAGAGTCACAATTTCTGGTATCTTCCAGTTTTATCCAGATAATGAACAATAATTATCAGAGATAAATGCAAAACTAGAAAAATCCCTCCCTTCTAGACCTAAGTGGTAAGAGCTGTCTTCCCGAGATATGACTTTATATGCATTTTGGACACAGTATTTGAATTTCAGCATTTCTCCTGGTTCTCTGTTTTGGCCATGACAAGAGGTAGGTTATGACACAGGGCTACTCAGAGCCACCACTCAACTGCCTTTGATCTTGGTGGTAAGTACAAAGTTCTGATAAAACACACACAGTCATAAAGAAAGAAGACATAAGAACTTTGGACTAGCAAATTTATTGCTAATTTTGCCTATTTGGTTTCATGCCCTCATCCTTTGTGTACCAGACAAAACCCAGACTAGACCTCCCCGATAGCTCAAATTTTGCATGCCCCACACAGGGCATGTGGTAGTCCCATGGTTTTTGGGAGCATAATAGGGCTGGTATTCCTCCAAAAATCAGAACCAGGGTCTCTTCTGTCTGGATCATGGTGGTGCCAACTGTTTCCAGCATAATGTTTGATACGATTTAGATCATCTCCTCAGCTGAAAGTAAGTTTGTAACAGAGAAAAAGGCCAAAAAGGGAAAGGAGTAGGTGAACTTCTAACATGGCCGAGAAACAGCTGGACAGGCAGTAATCTTGTGTTACATGGTTTAACATTTATTGGCAAATAAGCAAGCTGGAAATTATTCCCTGTTTTCACACGGCTTCCTGCCCAGTAAGTAGGTTTCCATCCAAGTTCTTCACATCTTTTCTGAACGTGAGCTCTTCTTTGTCAGAAGAAATCCTACCACCCAGGCTCAAATATCAACCACACTTCATGGCCAAAGGCATGCCTGTTTTGTACTGAATTCACAGGTACCTTGTCTCCATAAACTGTCTTTGTTTTTATTCATTAGGTCATCTACATAACCTTGTTTCTAGGGGACAAAAGCATGTAAAAGCATTGCCAGAGCTATTCCTTTACCTCCTTCCCACACCCCCAAATCAACTCCTTCCTATGCATCCTGCAAAAAACCAAGCTCTAATGCAAAGTTGCGACCCACTAGCCCAATTTTAAAACTGTGTTCTTTCTTATCAAGTATGAACATTAACTTCCTCTTTTAAATTTAGTGGGTTTTACAAGGTTGAAGTATTCACTTCCTGCGCTTTTGTTTTTGTTAAAGATTTTTCAGGCTTGATTTTACAGACTGTAACTATGGTTTGCTAGGAATGGGGAGAGAGCATGCTCGAGAGCGATCTTGTTCACTCCTGTGCCTAGTGGGGATTCTCATATCTTACAATCTACCTTCTTTCAGTTTAAAACCATTACCCTTCATCCTAACACAGCAGGTTCTGCTAAAAAGCCTGTCCCCATCCTCTTTATAGGCCCCCTTTAGGTATTGAAAGGCGGCAATGAGGTCTCTTTGGAGCCTCCTCTTCTCCAGGCTGAACAACCCCAAGTCCCTCAGCCTTTCCTTATAGGACAGGTGTTCCAGGCCTCTGTTCATTTTTGTGGCCCTTCTCTGGACTCATTTCAGCAGGACCATGTCCTTCCTGTGCTGAGAGCTCCAGAGCTGGACGCAGTACTCCAGGGGGGTTTTACCAGAGCAGAGTAGAGGGGCAGAATCACCTCCCTTGATCTGCTGGTCACGGTTCTTTTGATGCAGTCCAGGATACAGTTGGCCTTCTGGGCTGCGAGGGCACATTGCCAGCTCATGTCCAGCCTTTTATCTACCAGTATCTTAAAGTCCTTCTCAGCAGGGCTGCTTTCAATCCCTTGATCCCCCAACCAGTATTGATACCGGTATTGAATATGATAAGGTATTTAGAGACTAAAATGCTCTATGTAATATTCCTCATTATAAAGTGTACAAATGTTCTTCCATCTTCAGTATTCACAGTGACTTTTTAAAGGCCACAAATTTGAAGAGCACCTTGTTAAACCCTTCTCCTAAACGCAGCTGTCAGGGTAGAATAAGAAAAATACTTCTGAAGCTGTTTCTATTGTGCATATCTACAGGACACAGGTGAATACCTATGTGATCTGCTATTGCTTTAAACACAAACTAAGTGTGGATGCTACAACTACCCCCAAGCAACTCCTGTAACCTCTTTCCAAGTCAGGTATTTCAGAGTGCTCTGTCTCTTCCTATTTAGTGTTTTTCTAATTATTTCCAAACTTTTAGCCCATCTAATGGAAGTTTGGTATTTTAGACAAGCATAGAAAAAAAATAATTTCCAGAAGATATTTTACTGGGCAATGCCAACAAAATAGCAGCTCAACAGGACGAAGGACATCAGATACTGATCTTGTAAATCTATGGCTTTCAATTCTGCTCTAATTGTGGAATAGCGTGGATTCAGTAGAGCACAAAGGTATTTTCTTGTGTCAACAGAACCACAGCAATGTTCAAATACTTTTTGTACTTTGGCTTCAGTATCTTATGATGCATCTGTTGCTTTTGGTAGTCATGTCTCAATCCTGATTCACATTCAGTGAACCAGGTGAATTTGATTCACGCTTATGCAGAGGGCCACATTCAGGCTCACCGGTTATCCCATACCCCCGTGAGATCACCTGTCCCAGGCCTCTTGGCTCATAAACGTTGCTTAACCAAGCTGTATTGTGCACCTTGTAACAAAATAGCTTCCTTCTTTCAGGAGACCAAATACATTATCAGCCCTTTTGCCATTTATATTGACCTTTCTACATCAGCATGGTGCCTGTTAGCAAGAGTAACAGGGACCTCAGCTCAGGGCAATTCAGACTTCATGCACGGCGTTCAGGCAGGCAAGAGCATGAGGGGTGTGCTGGTTTTTAGCCACCAATCTACCTCCAGGGTGCTGAAGTCATTTTGGACAGAGAGCTGTGTACAAATCTCCAAACACCTTTTGTTTGCATTGCAGAGGACAGAACCACAGCTGCATCTGTCCCTTCTCCACCTTTCAAGGGCTTCTTTTTCTCAAGAACAAAGACCAATACCACTGGTGGGATGACCCAAGCTGGGAGGAAAAGAAGATGTACACAAGCTGTATTTTCAGAAAATCCTGTTCAGTGCTCACTTACTTGGTCAAAAGGGCAGGAATAACAGATTAAGTGATACTAGGGGAGGAGAGATTGGCAAAGAGAATGTGGCTAGTGAAAAGGAGTGCTAGGGTCTGCTACATCACTGGGGTGTGCTCCAATCACGCATTTAAAACACAATCTCTTTTCTTTCAGTCAGCTGAGAAAAGGATTTCTATTATGCTTCCTGGCAACCTGCATGCAAACTCCAGAAGTTTGTACTAGGTACCACATTTGAGAGATATCTGTACTGGAAAGATGGGAATAAATGATCAAAGGCATTGACAGGCTATACAAATGCTTCCAGGAAAACACAGCACAGATACTAATGAGCAATAACAGCTCTGCACAGCCTTCCTGTGAATCCTCATAAGATAGACACTTTAGAAAATAAAGGCTCTAGTTTGGTCCTCTGTGACTGACATACACACACTCTTCAATTTCCGTATTTTACATCAAAACCTCTTTTGGTAAAGCTGCCCTGACGTGGGTGCGGTGCGATTGCCACAGGTTAGTGTTTTCTGGTATGGCCAACCTCAAAGCCTCCCTCAAGCTGTTGACAAGAGCTTTGAATCTCTAGGATATGAGTAAGGGCTCTGCTACTCACATACCCAAAGGAGTTTCAGAAGAGGTGACATTCAAAGTCAGTCCCATACACATTTCTGTAATGGACAAAGTGGTATGCCTCTTTGGGCAAAGTTGAATACTACACCAATCCTCCCCCTCCTCATGCTAGTATTGACACAGAAAGGTCACCGTGAGTCAGGGTGCGAGCAATGGGGACAACCATGACATTTAGACTGAAGCACCAGGCTCAGGTAGCAAAATACCATTAATACAAGTTTTGAGAAGGCTATCCATTTCCTCACTTAGGCAAGGAAGAGCATGAGGCCATGCAAGATGAGCAGAAGTAATGTCCACCTCCTCTCCAAATTCTCTCCTGAAGGAATCTGTTTTAAAGCCAATATAAGAACAAAAGACAATGTTGAAATGCAGACAAAGGAAGCCTTTTCTCTCCCTCCAAGGCTCATCACTAACTAGAGAAGGTGGCTTCCTCCTCTCTGGGGAACAGATTTGATGTTGCTGCATCTGTTGTGGCTTTATTCAATACTGTGCTGAGCAGCAGAGAACCCTGTGGCCTTTAGCAATGCAAATACCTTTTTTTTCCACCTCTTATTTGCCTGGATTGGCCCTATTTCCAGCTCATGATATAATATTCTGATAACTCTGTTTCCAAACTTACTTTCTGTTATCAAAACCAACATCTGCCATCATTGATTTAAATGTGGCACAAAACACCATCTAGTTTTGCCTTTACTAAAATGTAGAGCCCATACCTTCCAGAACACTTTCTCCAATCAAATATGGTAATGGCCTCGTGACATGACAGATCACAGCAGAACAAGCCATCATAGTATTAAGTCACTCTTCTGCCCTCTTCTCTACAGTTTCTCCTACAACTATACAATTAAAATAGATGTAATTGGGAGTGGGCACATCTGGGTGGGTGCTTTGCAACTTCAAGTAAAGACCACACATAGGGTAAGGAGAATCCAGAGAAGCAGACATATTACTGTCGTCTTCAGGGAACATTCAGATGATACCTACATTAAACATGTTTTCCACCTTAGCTAAATAACACAAGTATCAGATTGGAAAAGTGGTTAGATATACCAAAATCTTAAAAATAATCAGGTAAGCAAACCAATTTCATACAAAGCAGAATGTTTAAACAACATAAGGGAGGAAGAGGTGAGAATAAAAGTGATTGCTTACTGAAAGAGCAATACCAAACTTTACACTTACACAGGTAGCTGTTTAATAAAGGGTTATCCTACACACAGTTCCCGAGATGTTAGTCGGTGACAAAGCAGGTAGGAAGAACCACAGGCTACCTGACTACAAGGCAGCAGTTTCTCATGTAATCCTCATCTTTTAAGATAGCTTGCCAGCCAAGGGTGATGTGATCTAAAGCCAGAGAGTCTAAGCAACATGTTGAAGGCTAAGAAGAAATATGTATCAGAACAAACTGAACTCAGTTCTCTAATCATCGGACAATCGCTCCTTACCAATATTATCAGACACCTGCAATTTAAAAAATGTGTATATGTTAGTTTAAAGAAGAAAACCAGTTAGTGTATGAACAGAGGCTAGGTGTCTACTGCAGCATTACTGCACTTGGGTTTTTTACACAAAGGGAAATGGTTTGTAATGAAAAATTGCAACAGCTTTGAGGAGTCTTTGGAACATTACAGAAGTGCTGTTCACATGCTCCCACCTTGCAAGTAAGAAGCATCAGGTAGAAGCATCAAAATCTACAAATTTTGCACTTAAGCCTGGCTTTCATATTTTCTAAATAATTTTGCCTCACCATCAAATTTCCACCATAATACTGAAAGGTGTAGGACGGTTACGATCCCAAGGGAAACACCCAGCAACTTCTGTTATACAGCACAAGCTGCCTAAAACGTTTGAACCGCAGACGCAGGTTTAGGTATCAAGATCAGAGGCTACACTGTAGGCCAGTTTAGCCGCAAACAGGCAGAGGCCAGACAGGGGTGAAGTTACCTCACCATGTCAGAAGGCATCCTAGAAAATAAAATTCTTGCTCTTCATGTCACCTTGCTCTGCTGGGAACAAGGGAAGATTAGCACAGTAAGAAGCCTTCTAACCAGATGATTCACTTATTTTTTTCCATTTTCAGGACAGAATCACCTGTATCTTGTTTGCTGCTGAAAGTCTGGCCATGCTACACAGGCATGGTGGACCTAACCTTTGAGAAGCACTGCTTTTGCTGCAGGCAGGCAGATGTGCTTCCTGCCCTGGACAGGACAGATGCTGAAGAAGGCTGTTTGGGATTTTTCCTTAAACATCCTTAGGAAGTAGATTTCAAACAAAAATGTCACTGTGCTCGGTCCCAGTTGGTAGTTACATGCTACATAAACATGTTTTGAGGATTCAAAATTAGGTACAGGGGTGAGATAGCACCAATCAACTTTAAGGTTGTTTATGTCATCTAGAAGTCATGACTAGAAAGGAGGGGGGGGGAAGAAAAAGGTAAGAGTAAAATGGTGACCTGTGCATTGAACATTCAGCCAGCAAGCACATCAGTATCAAGGGTGTGAAATGCTTGGAATCAAAGCTAAGGATGAATCACCAGGGTTCCCCTGTCTACAGAAAACTGTGATGCAGAAAGCCAACAGATTTTTACTCAGCTACTAGAGCGCTTTGAGATGGGATATATACACTCTTACATGCCCATACCTGGTAGAATAGGTAGTATGAAAGAGCACCTCTCCTTGTTAAAGTTGAAAGTTACTCCAAAAATATTTTTCTGTGCATGCTCTTTCCTTACAATGAGGAAGAAAGCTCCTAGCCCTAAAAAAACAAAGACAAATGGTACCTTACACAGGGCCTCTAGAGCCAGAGGCAATCTAAGCAGTAACTTAGACAATAACTTCAGATTTTTCACGAGCTTTATTTTAACAGTATGTAGAAAGTATTTGGAAGCCGTGACCTGAGACCTGAAAGAGCACAGAAGTTCACAATGAATGCTGACATCTGCTTAACCTCACACCTCTATTTCTGTTCCCACTACAGCTATGACTGTCACTGATTTTAATCAGTGTCACAGCCTTTCATACTAACTCTAGAACATAGAAAATTTTAAGTTCCAGCTGTAGCATGTGCAGTAGCATGAAAAACTGGGAAAAAAAAAAAAAGAAAGAAAAAGATATAGCAAAAAATTTTACTTTCTGTATTTAATTATCAGTGTGACCTGTCTTTAACCCGCACACTATGGTTAATAGGTTTCCTGTAGCCATCATGTGATCAGACAGTTCTTGCACCTGTTAGCATACTTAGGCATACATTTTTGTGTTAACGGCCAGTGCCTCTTTCTAAATAAGCCACGACTATATTTTAAATTGCTTAAGTCAACTTCCTCAAGCAACCACAAAGTGAGAGGTTCTCGTGGGAAAAAAAAAAAAAAGAAAGAAAAGAGTGCTAGGCATCAGTTTTCAGTTCAGAAAACCTCAATTAAACCTACAAATTATTTTATCAGAACAAAGGAAAAGAAATAAAAAACTACTCGGTCAAAATGCGAAATAATAAATATACAGTGGAATAATAGGGTCCAAGGTGAAAAAATATCTTTATCTATGTTTTATCTTCACTTCGAAGTGCTGCTGTTTTACCCAGATAATCATAGATAACAAGTTCTCCAAGGGTAAACATTGTAGTATTCATCTACAACTGCTCAGAACAATATAACTAATTCCCATATGGGGAGAGGACAGAAGGCTTCTGGTGCAGGGCACCTCACATAGTAGTTCTAAGTGCTCTCTTAGGTGTTTGCACTTGGAAAATAATATCAGTTAAAAAAAAAAAATACAAGGGATTCATTTTTTAAGAAACAGCAGAGTGGTGTACCCTATTCCTCCTTTCCCTTGCACCTCACAGTGTTATTATTAATACAGTTTCCTGCTTCCAGGTTATCCTTCAGGGCCAAATTTTGTGAGCATATTTATGCTACTCCCCGACTAACCCATTTTGACTTCATCCTTATCTCCTCTCATTCTTTTTTCAGAGCTCCTTGAAAAGGAAGAGCTGGATTTCCGCCAACAGGCTCCCTGCCTGTGCAGCACAGCCAGTTCCTTTCCCGCCAAAGTGTAGGGGAGCGACTGTGTCTGGGGTGGATTTCACTTAAAGGCTTTGTGCATACTGACACACACATGTACAAAGTGCCACCATGCAAGGTCCTCCTCAGCTACCAGCAGTCACTATGACACATTTGTGTGTGTTTGTGTGTTGGTACAGTGACATGGAAACACTGTATTTAAATATCTTCTACGAGCATCGTTCATGGTTTCTTACACAGGAATGAATGGGAAAGGTACTCTAATATCAAATAATACAACACTGGCAGTACCAGTTCAAATGTATTTCTGGGTTGCATAAAACGCAGTCCTCTGGAATAGATAAGGCTGTGCAACTTTTTCTTTAACATGGGCAAGACCCAAGATACTATCGGATTATCCAATTCGGGCTTGTAGTCAACTAATAATTTTGTATGCCCACACCGAGCTCTCACATGAGCTCTGACCAGCCACAGCCCTGCACTCAGCCTGCTCAAATCAGAGCAGGCACTTCTTCATAAAAGGCTGCTCTGTGCTACACACACAACCATCACCCAGCATCACACAGAAAAAGATTCACTATTTGTGCCTTTCTTCCAGCTTGCTTTTTGATTTGCAGAAGAAGCCATTTCCACAAAAGCTAAGGGTAGAGAGCAAACTTGTTTTCAGGTCTGACATTTGTGCAGGCTGACAAGAATGTTGGTAGCTCATAGAAGAATTTGGTAACTAGAAGATACAGGAGTGGGAGAGGGAACCTGCTAGCGCTGCCCTTGCTACAGACAACAGCCTGACAGTTATCAGGATAAGAAACCTAACTTGCCACAAGGACAAAACGGAGAGTTTGTTACCATCATCAGATAAAGCCCTTCAATTTTTGTGCAGAAATTGTGTTAACCTTCATAAATGCCTCCTATCTCATCTTCCCATGAAGCCATACACTTCCGTGCATCATTATTGCCTCTATAACATGCTAGTGACAACCAAGATGTGGTTATGTTGCCTCAGGGTTTATTGCTTGATTTCTGGTTTTGAAGTTGCTGTATCTGCTCCACGTACTAATTGTACTTACGGTTTGAAGAATAATGTTTAAAAAAATAGCAAGCAAAAGATGAACTGCTAACAAGGAAAAGCAGCTATGTTGTTTTGCCTTAGGTTTCACTATATGGTTTTGACAATGATGATGCATGCCTTTCTCAGGCACTAAGCATATTGGGTGGCCACGCATTAGGCAGCTAAAGATTTGGGTTTTCCTGCTTACTCATATTTTCCCTAGCCACCTACAAAGTTAAAAAGGAAACCTCAGGAGTGTTAAGTGATAAAAATGTTTCTGCATATGCCTAAACGAGCACAGACAGATAGTGGCAGGAGGGGAAGCCCAAATAATACCTTGCCCTGACTATTTCCAAGCCCATGACAAGAACCACCAGTCTGCCACAGCCTGATCTCCATAATCCCAGAGGAGCTCAGAGGCACAAGGACAGGCAGGAACCCAAATTAAGGATTTAGAAGAAGGGACACCCTACTCGAACCCCCTCTGGAGTTGTCTCACCAGGGCCTCAGCCCCAGTGTCCAGGCATTAAATCCATCAAAATGGGTCAATATTAGAGCACCTTTGGGATGGAGGGGTTGCTGCCCAGGGGTATGGGACACATTACGGGATGTAGGGGAAGAGCATTTTGGGATAGCATAAGACTTATTACAGGATGTTTAGGGAAGACACCAGAGGTGAGGTGGGAAAAGGGATGGATTTAGATGATTTTGGGATGAACTGTTGTGGGGAAAATAGGGAGGTAAGGGGATATAAAAGGTTGGTCACATATAACCAGTTGGCTGTTTGGTACACTTGTCTGGCTACACCCTGCCCTATCTTCTTACTAAATTAATTTCCAACTCTTTTACTGGATGAGGAACTCTCTGTTCACTGTGCATGTGTGTGTACAGGGGTCTGAGTGCAGCTACTGGAGTCAGACCATGGGTGAGAGGGCCCATGGAGTGAGTGCAGGTGTGTGAGGGAGTGTGCAAGTGCAAGCAAAGAGTGAGCTGAACTAGCCAGTGAGGAGGTGAACCAGCCTGGGAGCCAGGGGCCTCTCTAGGGGCAAGAACACAGGGGAGCTGGCTACTAGAGACAAGGGAAAAAAAATAATTTCCCTCACCCCTCACTAGAGGACATCTGCCCTGCTCAGTCAGAGAGGGGAGCGGGATGCAGCCTTTACTAATGCTTGGGAATACATCATCAGCCTCGCTGGACCTAGGGATGCAGCCATCTCATCTATCTTGGGCCACTGGTGATGCGTTTTCCCCTGACAAAGTACTCTGCTCTGAATTATTATTACTTGGACATAAATTGTTGTCCCTACTCCATACCACAAGTATGTTTCACAATGTACTCTAATCATCAAGAGAGACCTATACACAACAAATTATTGTTTCAGCAGCCTATCTTCTCAAGTCAATTTTGACCTTTAAAAAAAAAATAAATACAGTGGCTACTACATTAATAATTTTCCGGAACTTAGATAAAGACAATTTAACTGGGAAAAACTAACTTAACAGTCGTGACAGAAAGAACCATCTACTTTTCACAGGAAAGAGCAGATGTGTTTCTTGTTCACAGGCAAATTCCTGACCAGGATCATGATGGGATGGGCCACTCATCAGATGTTAAGGGCTGTAGTCCTTCAGAGATGAGGAGAAGTAGACATTCAACACCTAGTACAGTTGGAGAAAACTGCCCTAAGCATATGCAGGCTATATAAACAGGAAAGGAAACACCGGTAGGGAGAGGCAGAGTGCCTTTCCCCAGGTCATACTGCAGGTCCTTGACAAAGCCAGAAATAGAGCTCTGGCTTCCTGAGCTCCCTCCATCCCACAGCACACCTGGTCTCCCACGCGGTTAGGCTTCAGACATTGCTCTTGTGCAGAGACACCCCTTCAGACATCAGTGCATCTGGAGAACAGAGCAGCAACCACCTTGCAGGGGGCAGCATCTTTACTCTTTCCAGGAACTGAAGTTTCAGCAGAAAGAATTGGGCCAGGAGGTGTTACACAGCAATGACATTTTAATGTTCTCCACTTCAAGTCAGTTGTCTATTCTTTTCTGGACAGCGTTTAAGGGATTTGTTTTGTACTATAAATTCATAGTTTCTCCTCCCTCCCATGTAAGAGGCTATTTTTGTCACTGGATAACATCATGGCAGAGTCTAGCCCATTTTAAACACTAATAAAACAAACAAAAACATAGTGCAAGAAGAAATCACTCTACTAAACAAACATCAAACCAAATATACAGCACTATTGTATCCCCTTGCCTCCAAACAGCGAAAAAATGTCACCCTGGAAGTGATTCTTAGTTAAGCAACCGATTTGAAGTACAGAAATAATCATTCCCTAGATAGTCAGTGTGAGGACAATGACAGTGTCCAAAGTGAATGCTGGGGTCCTAAGCCTGTTTACCCACAAGCAGAATTCATCAGGTGAGAATCAGACCTGACTGTGCTCTTCTGAGCCCTTTTCTACCAGATGCAGGGCAGTGCTTGGGCTTCTTAAGTCACTCACAAAATCCGAGTTGCAGGTGGTGATGTCTCATTCAAGAGCAGCATCTTTGTCACTCCCACCCAGCAGCATACGTACTCGGTGCTCTGCTTCATACCCCCAGGCCTGTTCAGCTGTGTTAGCAGTAGTAAGTAGGTGGTTTGGTTTCAGTTTTCTTATTTTTACTATAGCAGGACTTGGAGGGGGGTTTGAATTGTAACTTAAGGAGAACATATATACAGTTTGTTCTTAAAGCCTCTGGGCTTCTTCCTCTTCTGGAAGGAGCACACTTCAGTTAAATAAGATGTGTCCCCCATCTCTCCCAGTTTTGAGCTAGTTGCAGGTATGTTGTTCAGCAGTCACATACTGTTACCTCTGTTTGCAGTAACAACAATAATTCAAGTACCAAAACCCATAGCATTTGTGATCGCACACTGCCTCGGAACATAAAAACATACACCGCCACCACATCAGTGTCACTAGGACCACATCCTGCTTCATACAATCCTGTGCCACTTGGCCTCTGCCCCTGCCTCCACCCCTCTTCATTCCTACCCCATGGCTGAAGTGAATCCACTTGTAAAGTCTCCAAGCCCTGGAGAAGGGAGGCCTAGGAGCAGAGCGTGCTCCCACCTGCCTTCCATGGTGCTTCAGCTCCTTCATCCTCAAGGTTTAAACGTCAAAGTTGAAGCTTTCACAAGGCATGTAGCAGAAGTGTTGCAGCCCAGTCTACCATCTCCTGAGGAGAGCACGGCAGGAGGAGAGGACAGCAAAGCACAATTCGGTGCCCTGCTGCAGCCTTGAATCAGTCAAGGAAGCAAAGCACCAGGTGTTGCTGCCCAGGGAGCAGGGGGAAGGCTCCTCTCATCTCATCTCTGCACCTGCTCCTCTTGCAGGAGGCAGCTCCTGGCATACCACCGGGCAACACACTAGAAAACCTCCCTGTTCTGAGACGCATTACTTCTATTTGGCAAAATCTTGCCATTCTCCTCAAACACTATGCTGGGGCTGAAGAATGAAGGGTCGAATGTTTCAATGATGCCCACGCAGCCTGGAGTAAACCAGAGTGAATTAATAATGTTACACCTGGGCAGTTAGTGCACACGCTGCCTATTACCAGGAGGCTCCGAGCCAAGTGCCATTAACCTCCAAGGCAGATCGTTATTAGACCATAACACCCAACCTGTCATGTCTCATTGTTTCATTAACACAGTTCTGGAAAGCCTCTAATAAAGTCAGGGAAACTGTTGCCTCAAAATTAGCAGAGATTACAAGATTTTCCACGTGGATACTGAAGAGAAGAAAAGGAAGTTTATTACAATAATTTTAAGGGCATTAGAGATAACTGTGATAATTTTGTTTCTGATCTAAAGCCCACTGAAGGCAGTAAACAGGCTCCTACTCTTCTTCTGAAACAGTGATTTTATTATTATAAACATGATTCTCCCCCACTCATTTCTTAAATGAAATTAGAAGTTGCCCAGCCCAGAAGAAACCTGTAATGCATATACCAAAATATTTGCATGGCTGAAAAGCTCTGTCTTTGAATCTTCATGAAAGGCATATAATTGTGTTTAATGCAATTTATTTGTCATTAAAGAAATAAGCTTTGATCCAAACATCTTCACAACAGAGATCCAAACAAACTAAAACTCCAGGTCTATTTTAAAGCAATGTGCATTCATTCTTTTCCTTATCTGATTAGGAAATTTATTCCCTAGTAGATTATAGAAATTTAACAAAGAAAAAAAGTTACATAACTTTATTAATAGCTTCATAACTTATGGCTGGGTTAGTTTGCTATTGGGTTTATTTATTTATTTTACATAAGGGACATTCTAATCTAATTTAAATCAAAAATCTGAGACAAATTATTGACCATCCCACCACTCTGGAAAGCTTAAATAACACCTAACCAAGTGGGTTTCCAGTGTTTCAGTGGGTCTCAAATGCCAGCTAACAAAAATAAACAGAAATTTAACTGGAAAAAATAAATAAAAGGAAAGTTTTGAAAAACTTTAATTGAAACATTTTCAGAATTATTTTAATGACAGTGGCAGCTTGTCTGCATTTAAGTAACTCTGACTGTGCATGGGGCCAACACAGACATTGTACCAGGGANGGAGGAGGGGGGAGGGAGAGAGCTAAAACAAAGAAAAAAACCTGACTAATAGAAAATATTGTGGTTTTTTTCCTCTGCCAAATACCTCCAGGAAGATTTCTGTGAAAGTTGGGACATTGATCTCCCAGAATCCAGCCCCTAGTGAGGAACTGCAGCGTGCCATGCCAACAAGGGGGGTAGGGTAAAAAGAGGGAAGCAAATTCTACACTGATTGTGAAATAATCCAGATTATCTAATTTCTTATTACACATGTGAAATGTTTCTTTAAAAGAAGGAAAGTTACTTAGAAGTTGTGATTGCTTAAAGAGAAAGAAAACTTTGAAAGATCATACTAATTTGGCTTTCAAACTGGTTCTTGTCCACGTGAAAAGTAGTTCTTAAGGCATTTAAAAATCACAACACTTGTAGTGGATGGGACCATCTTTCGGCCACATCAGTCCCTGCAGCCTAGGTTAGCCTCCCTCCAACACAGGCCAATACCAGATGTTTGGGGAAAAACATAAGACCAGCACAAGCACGTGGTAACACCTCATCAGATTACTCTGCTAGGGTCAACACAATTGACAGGTCTCCTGTGAGACTCCTTAAACTCAGAACTCTTGAACCCATGTGAAGTTCTAGCACCTCTAGCCTTTGCTCAACAACTTAGGTGACCTTACAAACCCCTGCCCCTTGCTTTAAATCCCAAACCCACCACGATTTTTCACATTCCTTGGATCTCATGATATAAGCAGCAGCAAACAACTAATTCCTTTTCATCTTCTTCTTTCCTGTGGCATCAAAAGACTTTTGTGCGTCCTCCCTCAGTAGCTTCTTTCACAAGAAAGGAAATCCTAAGCCTATCTGCAACTGTACAGAAGCTGTTCAGTGCCTTTGACAATTACTGCTGCTCTGATCCGAATCTTCTCTAGCTCTCATCTACCTTCTCAGATGTGGAGCTGCCCTTAGCCCTTTTTTGTGCTGTTGTATCTTGACTACTTATCCCATTGTATGAAGCCTCAGCACTGGCAACAGTGGCTTTTCCACAAATCAGTATGTAGGCACACATCTGGATTTTGTGCTCATCGATTCCCCAGGGTCTGTCAGAAAAACACATTCTTAAAAAAAACCTAAACAAACAAACAACCCTATGCACCAAGCAAAATCCAGGTTTTCATTCCAAGTCATAATTTTCGAGAGAAGGGAAGTCAGATTGTTACCCAAAGAATATTTTTTTTAAAAAAAGAAGACAGTTGGAAAAGAGACTCACTGATGTAAATAGCTCAGTTAAATGAAATTTCTAATGGTACCATACTAGTTTTAATTATTCTTCATATGAAGATCCTTTTATTCCAAACAGACTGACATGAAAATTGTCATGCTGTAAAGACAAAGCTACTTCAGAGTGTCTGAATAGCAGAAACAGCTCAGTCCTAGTGAATTTGTCTCTAGAATACCCTTGCTAATTTTGCCCTACCTCAAAAAGGGCCTGAAATATAACTGTCAGGCTCCTAGGTGCAAAAGATCCATTCTGGGAAGTCTGTTTTTCCATTTGTTTTTAAGCAACAACCAGCACATGCCTTTGAGTGTCCCAAGAGGTAAACTTGGGTTTCTGTCCCCAAATGCAAGGACAGAATTAGCTGCTTCTTCAGATATTTTCCACTCCTTTCCTTAGATTCATTGAGCTCTCCAGGGAGAAGACTACAGAAGTAGATGAGGAAATCATGTGCATAAGGATGTGATGGGGGTGGGGGAGAAAACATCAGGGTATGAACTGCATTCCCCTTTGTCTCATGATCACCACTGGCTGGATACAGCAGGAGGATCCACAGGCTTGTTGCTGCCCTCAGACCCAGCAGTGGCTCCAGAAAAACTGTGCCTGTGGAGTCCAGGCAGGGAAGTAAAATACAGCTCCACCAGAAAAACATTGGTAAGCAAAGAACGCCAGCTCCACAGGGTCTGAATTACGGCACAGGGACAGCTTTGGGTCCTTCAGATCTGACCCCAAACCGAGCGACACTGAAGAAGTCAAGAAGCTTTCCTTGTAACTGGAGAGTATAGGTCCAGGCCTTTAGGACGGTTTTAGGGAATGGTTGTGGCTGTGATGACGTTTTAAAAGGCTGTGGAAGCCCAGCCACAGCCACAGAGATGAAGCATTCATAGCATGCATTCTAATAATTTCTGTTTATACAGCTTTGGAAAAAAAAAACCTAACTAAAACTAATTCCTTTTTGTGTGGGAATCTGCTCTGGCTTAACTCAAAGGTCATTTTTAAGTCTGTGTGCATTTACAGTGCTAGACAAATATTTGTCAAATATACAGGCTGCTGGTCTCGTTTGGAAGATAAAGGTTATGGGGGAGGAGGGGAGGGAATAAAAAAACCCAGCCAATGCAGAACGTAGTACTGAATGAACCTTAAGGAAAAGCATCCATCTGGCAGAGACACATTCCTGCTAGCAGAGACTGCCACCTTTTGGGGAACGGCTTCAGAGGCCAAGCAAAGAGGATGCTTCACCTTTCTCGTAAATTTCCAGGTTTGGTTCTGTATTTGCATGTATGTCAGAGTCAAATGGTTTTAATTTCTCAGCTAAATTCCAGTAAAAGAAAAAAGAACATTTACAAGAGGATTCCTGAACTCTGCCAGGGTTTTTCTTCATTTCTAAAAAAAACCCCCCAAAAAAGCAAGGTGTTTTTTTTATATTCTGTTCATCTTGTCTGCTGCTACTATTTTTGAATTCATTAGCCAATTTCAATTAAGTTTAACATAGGGGAAATACCTCAGATAACAAAATCCCAACTCGCTTCCTGAGAATTAGCCGCTGAAAAGATATGTTCAAATTCATGCCTCATTTGGGGAGAGCCAAGGAGGAACTTAACTAGGACACTTCTTGGTTAGTAGCAGCCAGTCAACCGATATGGATGTGGCTCTTTGCTAGCCACTGCAAATACTCTTTCTTACCCCACACCCCAGTGCTGACCGCAGACACGCAAGAATGGGACAAATGGGGGTGATTACGGTCAGTAAGCCAGTAGCGAAATAGATCACAGGTCAATTGGATTAAAACATCGTTGGCTCTGCTACTCTTTTGGTGGCTTATCTTGCTGATACACAGGGACAGAGGCCACAGGGAGAAAACTAAATATTTTCCACTCTGTGGATGTGTTTTGGATAGATGCTTTTATATTATGTGTGAAACACGATTGAAAATCTTAAGCCAATATCTTTAACAGATACGTTTTATCTGCAGTCTGACATCAAAATAAGTGATCGGGTTTTAAAAAAAAAGAGCTCAATAATGCAAAAAAATTAGTTGTTGTAAGAAAAGTAACCTTACCATATCTCTTGAAGCAGAACCAACAAATTCAGTAATTTCTGCTGTCCTTCTTGCCCCTCTTGCCAGAGGGGGATTGGGTTTTATTTTCCCTTTTTAAAATCCACTTGCCTGTTTCAATCCCATTTTGACAGAGAGAGAGGCCACAGGGATATTAGGTTCTTGTAAGAGCCCGGGCAATAGGTAGTCCAAATACCTCATGGAGGTATAGGCTGCAGCCAGAGCTCAGCCACACCATTAGACACAAGGGGCTGTGCAGTAAATCAGAGGACACATTTTATCTCGCAGTACAACCTGTAGCTGCAACTCACTGATATTCCTGTCCTGATTTGCCTTTTTCTGCTTTATAAAAGACCGTCTTTGCACTGACACTGGATCTCCCTCACTTGCTCTGTTGGACAGGGAACACTGCAGTTTCAAAACCCAGCAGGAACCTTCTGTGCAGCCCCTGGGGTCAATGATGCCACTGGGTACATTTCACGGGAGTCTGGTCACTGGCCAACTAAACTACCTTCCAACCCTGTGAGATGCTCTCTTCTGTCACCATAGAGGACATTGTGAGGATATTGCCCTTCAGAAGGTCAAAAGCACCTACATGTTGCTCTTGTACTGCAAAGGGGAGTAATGCAAAAGACTGTCATTGGATGTGCCTCCCACAGCAATCTTTCCCAGCAAGTCTTCCACTCCATCCAGCTGCTGTCCCTACTAGGCTGCTACCTTCTTGTCCTTTCCCTCTTGCTCCTTGTCTCCATCTATATTTATGTGAAATCAGATCTTGATGTGGAGGAACAGTGGAGACTGAGATGTTAATAACTCTGAAGAGAGTTATTTGGGCTGTGAATGAAAAATGACACTGAGAGGGAGGGGCAATGAATGTCACACAAGTGCTGGAAGGGCAAGAGTGAAAAAGTTATTTGGACAGTAAGAGAAATTTTGCTTGCAGGGGGCATGTCTCCTCCTTCCTTCCTTCTCAGCTTATTTGAAAAGCAGAAGCAGCAACATGTCAAGCTGCAGAGGGCATTGGAGAAAGGACTTTGACACAGCCATATCAGACCAAGCACCTCAGTGGGGAAGGTGCTAGAAGACACCCTGGTTTTCCTGTGCTGCTGATTTTCCTCTCCAGCAAGAAAGGGGAGACAAAAGAGTAAGTTTAGCCTCATGCCTCACCTGAAACATGCTGAGACCTCACCGGTTAGAAGCCATAACCCTAGGATCTGAAAACATCAGAAGAACACCAGATATCTCAAAATAAATCACTACAGGCTGTCCTAGTCTTTAAAATGCAGCAAGATATGTGAAACACTACAGATAACTGACTAGCTAGTTATTTCCATTTTCTATGCTGAAATGCCATGGTAGCTACAAGTAACTGAAGCCCACATAAATTCAAAACGCAAGCCAAATCTTACAGCTGCTATTCTAGACTGGATCCAACCAGAACAGCACTTGTTACAATTCTGATGTTAGGGGTCAGGAGAATAACTGATCTTAAAAGGTTTATTCCACCGTAGCTTAAAGTCTGAAGCATCTTAGGAAGGATGCTCTTAAAACTCCTGCTATTAGAGTGGCTAACTGTTCAGCACCTCTGAACTAAGGTCTGAGGCAAAAATAATTTTCCACCCCCTACAGGCTCAGTAAAGAACACACTCCCACCACCACGGGAGAACATGCTCAGACATCAGCACGTTCTAAGAAAACAAAAGCTGAACATTTTCTAGTCTTAAGAGACAGAGGAATTGTTCACTGCACAGGAAGAACAGAGAAGATAGCTTATTTCACCCTTGAAAAGCTAGTCTTGTCAGAGACAGAAATTCAGAATACTGTTAAGTTGAACATCTCTGAAGGATGCTACAACTTTGGTGAACCAAGAGTTAAGCAATTTTCTTGTTCTCCGGGGAAAAGAAAAATAGTTTTTTCCATTGGAATTGCTGTAGGGCAACCGACAACAGATACCAATTCGACGAGTGTAAGAACACTATTGGGAATACGTGACAGTTAAGGCTTGCCTGAATCCTTGTCCAGCACACACAATGACACAAGATCGTACGGGGTGATCACGGGTTTCCAGTATTGCATTAAGAAGTGACAAATAACATGACCCCAGAGAAGCACTTTGCAGTTCTCAACCCAAAGCTAGGTAGGCTCACTCTGTGAAAACACCTGTGAAAATAAGTTAAGTGAAAACAACATAAGCAGTCATGGTCTTACTGAGCCGCCTACAGCACTGTTGTGCAAGCCTTACTGTCTTCTGTCTGATGGTTTACTGTCAATGTCAAGGGCATATTTGACTTGGCCAGGAACACAGATCAGGGCAAGAGTCTCTACTCTGGCCTCAGGATATCCCATGAAATGGGGCAAAAAAACCATCAGGCTCCAGGGGAGTGTTGCAGTAAAATAAAATGGATAAGCTCCTAAGCCAGCAGAAATGTTCAAATATGTTTACGCCTAAAACAAACAATAAGCTACTCATCAAAATCTATCAAGACAGGCTTTAAGAGCAAGACAGGACAGTGTTTTGTGAACCAACCACGCCCAAGTTTGTGTCATCTTAAATCACCTGAGAGAATAATAATTTTTTTTAACCTTGACAGACGAATAAAATAAGCATTTTCTGTTCTAGGCATCAGAATGAGACTGGATAAACAGGCCTACCAGCCTAACCTGCCAGTCTAGCTAAAGCTAAATAAACTTTTCAGCACTATTTTAGCCAATGACAACTTTTAGTCCATATACCTTCTTGTTGCCCTGGTTCTATTACTAAAAAGATGTTACTTGAAACATTTAACTAGAATACAATTCAAAATCATACAAGACCAGCTAGGAGATTTAGGGCACTGCATACTAACATAGGGCAAGATTTCTTACGACTTTGAGGTACTTACATGCTGAAATTCAGTGAGGTTTTGTCATCTATGTCCCTTTGAATCCTTGGAACTCTACTCTTGCTACATTTAAGCAAAATTTTTGAAAGGTTGTTCTATCTGTGATCTTCCATCAACCTCTATTATTTCTAAAGGAAGGGGAAAAAATAAAGAACAAAAATATTCACCTAGAAGATGGTTCTCTACCCTGGGGTGAACATAGCAGCAAGTGTATTGAATTATTTTGAAACTTTCTAGTGTTTTCTTTAAAAGGACAACCAACATTTTTTAAAACGATGTGAAAACAAGGGTTGGTTACTGAGCAAGGATGACACTTCGGTGAGAACCCCACCTGAGACCAGTGCAGCAACTGATAATCTCCAAGAGAGGGCAGTCTTAGACTAGGGAAGAGTCACAGAGGGCGTTACTGTTACACCTGTTTTCTGTCCCATTTTACCGTAGGTATCTAAGCAGCTTGATGTTTAAATAGCACCGACCATCAAAAAAATCTTGGATATATGTCAAAGCTTACAAGTTAGCCTCCTGCAAGCTTCAAAGGGGGGGAAAATATTATTCCCCTTTTACAGATGCTATAACATAGGGAACAGTATTCTGCACGTGAATTTAGTCCAGCAAAACAAACTATACAGTTAAGCATATGTTCATTGTTAAACACACCATCGATTCTGCAGCAGTCAGCAACAGTTTTCCTTGCTTCTGAGGTCACCAGAGTAAGATCATGTTGAGAGGCAATACTAGCACATAAAAAATAATAGCACTAGCACTATAATAATAAATTGCTGCAATTTATGTAGCATTTTCTTCCAAAGGCAAAGGTTCTTCTGGGCTTTACTACTTCTGGGCTAAACAATTAGAGATATAAAAGATTCTGTTCTGGTATGGTTTTCTACCTTTCTTCCAGTCCTTAGTGAAGACCACCTGGAAATTCAGCCCCAAAATACAGTCCAGTACCTTCTTTCTTGTCAGTGACCAAACTGTCTTCTTTCCACTAATCCCCACTGCTTCCAACCGCTCCATGCTTTAGACCCATCATTTTGACACTGGTACTTTCAGCCTAAGCACCAGTTGAATGACAGCGGTTCCCAGCCCCCAGAGAGACATCACATTTCAGGTAGTTACCCTCTGTGCTCAGAAAACAACTTGGTTGGAAATAATCTGAGTCCTATAAGCCATTTATCTTTACTTACACCAATGCTGAAGGCAGAACTGCCAGCTGACATGCAGGAAGCAGCACCCAGAGCTCTGGGGACCTGAGGCAGCAGTGCTTGTATTGAAGTCCTGCAGAGCAGCAGCAGCAGCAAACTGTGGACAAACACAGGCTGTCCTACAGAAGCATGGGAAAAACATTTATCAAACTAGGAATGGAAGAACAGCTGTGAGCATGGTACTACTTCAAAGCACCTAAGTAACAAGATCCTGATTCATGTACGTGAATGTCCTACTAAGGCCCTTAGTCCAGCTGCACACCATCACCCTCCACATCTGTGAGATTCATCTGCTCTTGCCTTCCAGGTGGCAAAGCCTGCAGACATGTTCACCCTCAGTCAGAGAAACTGGAGACCAGTGAACTCCATTCCTTCAACCATAAAAACCCTCAGCATCTTAGAGGTGCACCTCAACCTTTTTCTCCATCTCTCTCTCCCAAGCATTCACATGAAGCCATCATTGTTCATGCTAGTGACCAACTTTACAAAAGTCCCATTTAATTAATTTCACTAAGCTGAAGAAAGAGGTCGCGCGCATATTTTTTTTCCTTCAGTAAGGTTAACCCACGTGAATCTCAGGAGTTTCACAACAATGAGACTTGAAAGCAAACAAGGACCTAATTTCTTGCTTCTCTCACTGAAGTACTCAAAAATCCTCCAAACATTCAACCAGCTTCAGCTGCCAAACAGAAGAACACCATGGGAAACACCAAACAACACAGATCAAAGTTGATGTCCAGTGTGCACACCTGGAAAGCTTTGTGGCTGTAACAAGACTTTTACAGCTATACTATTCCTTTGGCCTCTGCAGTGGTAATACTCTCGAGTACTTTTGCAAGGCAGAACAGCTAACCCAGCCACCACTGAGGTTAACAGAATGATTTCCACTGGTTTCAGTGAAAGTCGGACCAGGTTGTGGCATAGAAGCTATCTATGTAGTAAGGTCCTTGGACAAAAGCACCAAGGCAGGATTTTAAAATTCTCTTCACAGCAATAAAGCAACAACATATCTCAAGAGACCATGGCTTTTAGAAGTCAAATGACCGTTGCAGTAACACTTGTTCAAGGTTGGGTGTTTCAAGTAGTTTGAAAGGAACTGGGTTGATGCAGTGCTAAGTAACTACCTTTCCTAAGCTCTAAACAAGAAAGGAATCCCAGAAGTGCAGCCCTAATTAACCTAAGTGCAGCAGTGCAAATACCTTATTTTCAGAGAAAAGCCAAGAACATGAGTGTTTATGCAGACACAGTGCATCTCTGCACAGAGGTAGTGTCTTGCTTTTAAACATGCAACACATCTCAAAGCTAGCCCTTACACAACCGAGCACAGACGAGAGGATAATTCAAGAACATTCTTAGGCCAGATGGTTTGTATCTTTGGAAAGAAGATGGAAGATGATAAAGAGCACTGGGATTTAGGTTGTGAGGTTCCCGTAAGGAGGCTGAGCCCACACCTGGCTGTGATCAGTGGCATCCCAAATGCAAGCACTTACCCAGTCAGGCCTCACCTCCCACCACTGAGGGGAAGGACCAGCCACTCATACAAACACAGACTTCAGTACATCAGAGTCTTCCCCACAACTGTAATGCAACTGGAGCCTGCCGCATTCTACAAGACCTTCAAAGCAGTTTATAAAGCTGAAGGCAGCAGGCAAGACCTAAAACATTTTTCTCCAGCAGAGCTTATGTTAATCTAAGAAGGGGTATCAGAAGAACCAGAAGTCTCTTCTCCCCTTTTCCCCCAAACACACACAGAGTACATACTCTGTACCTAGAAGCTGACTGCTTATGATTGCTAACAAGTGTAGTACTAGCCTTTAAACCAGTTCCAGAAAGACTTAAAGCAAAAGCATCCATTCTAGAGCAACAGCAACCCCATACACAATTAGCAGCACTGCGCACCTAAGTTTCTGCTACAGGCAAACTGCTCCTTAAAACCAGGGAGCAGGAGTCCCACCATCTGCCTTCAGTGACACCCTCCTTCCCCACCCCTGCCTGCCAGGCTGGGGGGAGCAGGGAGCACACCTGAGCATGAAGGTGCTGCTTGAGCAGCTGGGACACTGCTACAGTTCAGCAAAAGGTATTTTTTTTTCTCCTCCTCTCCCACCTCAGAAATGCAACTTCCAAATAATTCTTCACAAATTATTAGTTGTTTTCTTTAATCTGAGCAACACTTCTTCTGGAATCACACAGGTGAAAATAAGGAAAATTCACCCCTCCCTTTCAGTGTTCAAGGCCACGTTGGATGGGGCTTTGGAGCAACCTGATCTAATGAGAGGTGTCCCTGCCCATGTCAGGGGGGTTGGGACTAGATGACCTTTAAGGTCCCTCCCGACCCAAACCATTCTGTGATTCTATGAAAATTAACATCACACTGTTCAGAGCATGAAAACCCACCCATGACACCCCCCTTGCTCTTACAGAAGGGCTCACATCACTCACCCCTGCCTTGTCCTGAAGCTCTCCAGGGTTTCTTTATCCCTTGGTCCCAGAGTCGGGCAGTGATTCCCCTTCAGCTGTCACTCCCCGTGCTCCCAACTTGCCCCTAAGAGCAGCAGCGCTGGGCTTGGAAATAGTGGGCGATTTCCTGGCAAGATCTTCCTTTCTGCTGCACCGCCCTTCTCCTCGTCCCCTCTCCTTAGCCTTCTGAAGAAAAGAAAAGAAAAGAAAAGAAAAGAAAAGAAAAGAAAAGAAAAGAAAAGAAAAGAAAAGAAAAGAAAAGAAAAGAAGACTTTGAAGGTTTTGATCAGGTTTGTTAAGCCTGTGTACAGGTAGAAGCTCATCTTGGGCTCAGCATGTAAATCTGAGGTCTGAAGTCACCAATTAACTGAAAAGAACTTTGCAAACTTCTTGCAACCAAGCTGACCTTGTAGTCTTCTAAAAACCTCCAGCGCCGAGTTTAGGAAAAGTTCTGGCTGGGGGGCCCCAGAATGAAGTCCCTAAATACAAAGCAGGTTTTGCTTACCTGGCGGGTCGGTGCCTTCCTTTAGCTTCCATGGCTGCTCTTTGACTTGGCCCAGCCAGACTCCTCTCAGGAGAATGGTAAATAAATGCTGTGAAACGTAGCCTTGACTAGTGAGTGAAATAGCAACCATTTTGTCTTGTCAAGATCAGTAACACCCAACTTCGGTACTATTAGATCACAAGTTAGCTGCCAAAACCCATGGCAATTATGACATTATTTTTAGTCAATAACTGGGACTCTTTGCAGTGGCTTCTGAAACTTTAGAATAGCTTTATGCTCCACCCCTGAGGGTTAAAAAGCTCGTTTTACTTGCTGTGGTTCTCTTGAAATCAAACCAGCTGTAAAATGCCTACTTTTAGGCTTAAAATAGCTGAAACCACCAAGTTTCCTGTGGTTTTGCATGAAACCATAAGCCTTTACTATTGTAAAATAAGTGTATAGGGCATAGCCAGGCAACTCAAAGGGTGCATTTGTTACCCCAGTGAAGGGCAAGAGCTGATCAAAGCTCAGAAGGACCTGAAGCAGATAGGGAAGAGCCTGGATTTTTCTGTTCTTTGCCATATTGCTATTTCTCATGACCTTATCAACAATTATTTTCAATAATTTTTTGAGCTGCAGCTCCTAGAAGCTAGGCAGCTACACAGAAATTGCCACTTTAAAAAAATCTAGCTCTCATCAGTGTGGGAACAAGTTTAAAAGTATAGCATGGATTCCCACAATGGCTCAGAGAGCACTGATCGGGGAAAGGCTGACCCATTTTCCTCCTTGATTTTATGATTTGGGGATATGCGTGTGTTTGGAATATGTGCGTGTGGTGAGGCAGCTGTCTTAAGGCTATTTAGTCTTATCTCCTCTGTGCAGTAAATAAAATACAACAGACAACCAACTCCTGCTGCACCCCCCAAAAGTTAGCACTGAACGAATATTAAAAATAATGCTTCTGTGCAGATGCTGTATTCTGGAGTTTCCAGTGGCCTCACATCTGTGACTGCTAGCTGTCGTTCGAATTAACAATAGTAAATGCAGGTTGATATCATCCCTCCTGTTGATTAAAACCTAAGAGCTACCAAGTATTCAAAGTCTCTTGTGCCATTGCAAACCTTATTCATACACAGGTTATCTACAGGAAGCGTTTTCAGATTCAGCAATAAACAAAGGGCGGGCTTCTCTCAGTTCTCTGGGTAACATTCTTATGATTTCAGTGAGAGAAAAACACAGATTTGAAATCAGCTTATTTGCAAGTCTTACTCTTAAGTCATTTAAAAAAAAATAAAGTTGAATCACTGCCTTCCACAGAAATCCTAAAGTGGTGAGAGGGCCTGGGGCTTCAGTGAGAGCTAATGGTCACTTTTGCTGGAAAAAGAGCAACTGCAGCTGGAATACAGCTTTTATTCATTCATTTTTGATCGATCTAATTCTCTAAATCTGTATATGTAGGTCATACCTATATTAACCAACCTCACTTTGCCTGGTGAAATTTCCTTTCAGGTCA
>VZRW01007110.1:173971-198637 GCA_013398125.1 Aegotheles bennettii | reverse complement strand
TAAAATATTTATTTATTCATAGTTTGGGTACAGCTCCCCTTTATTCTGCTTTTATGACTTTTTTTTTGAGGTACAGTTTAAAAAAATGCAGCACAATGAGTAAACCAGAGAATGTGTCGTTCAGTGCTGTCATGCATAATGCATGTTTAGTTTATTATGGTTAGAAGCATTTGACATTCAGAAGTAATCCAGTTACTTGTGTGAGAAGATAAAATCGATGTGTCAAGGATCAGTGCTTTTAAAATTTGAGCTGAGACCGTTGCTCAGACAAAATTGAGCAACTGCAAACAGTGACGCAACTTTTACTGATTTTTATGTTCTTCCTTCTCCCTTTCCTCTAATTGAATCCAGCCATCAAGTACATAACATGGTTCTTTAGATCTGTGGATATGTTTAGATACCAGTACTTCCTCTGAAGTCACTGGGGGTACTCCAGCTTGTGAGGCTGTGTTTGCAGTATTAGGGGTTGTGCTCTTGTTTTACAGTACATATCTTCCCTTACTTGGTTTTATCACGTGGATAGAGGCAAGTATTTTGAATGATTAAAGCCACTGGGACTTTGGGGAGCAGTGAATATTAGGACAGCTATTAAAGTAAGCTACAATTCCACACAAATGAGCGAAGATACAGAAGATACAGGATTCAAAGCCTTCATGGTTTGCAGTTGTCAGTTTAATTAACCTCTTCCCCGTGTTTCCTGCTGTGATTTAAATCACAATGTTAGGATTTTTGGTATTCTTAAGAACTGATGAGTGGGTCTTCATTTCAGATAAAATGTTGGCAATAAGATTTGGGTCTTTCTTGGAACAGTGTTCAGTCAATACTACTCTTCTGGAGCTGTGGGAGAGAAATGATAACAAGCAGTGATAACATAACCCTCTGTGGTGGTGAATTTTCATTGTCTGCATGGAATGCTGTTGTTAGCAGCACTGATCACATCAGTTTAGAGTGCAGGACATTTGTTGTTGCAAATTCTCCATTTTCAGTTCTGTTGTGTACAGGAATAATCTCATTTCATGTGTGGGCTTCCTCCAGTGGAAAGGGAAAGAGAGAATTTGCAAGAAGCGATCTAAACCTTCGGGCATTTGGCTCCACCTTCAGAGATGAGAAGGAACAGATGAGAAGCCTTTATTGACTCCTCTGCCTTGCCTGCCTCTTCTCAGAATGTAGAAGTAGAGTTTCCCCCCTCTCCGTAATGGACTGGAAGGGGTGCTTGTGTGGAGCTGGTGCCTGCACCTCTGTTTTTAGACACTGGAGTGATCAGCAGCAGAAACGTGGACATCAGTGGGACGGCTGTGGTTGGTGTTAGGTGTGTGCTGTGCAGAAACAGGGCCTTACTGCAGTATTTCTGCATATGGCCTTTTGGGGCAAATGGCCAAGGAAATGGCACCCTGAGGTTTTATTACCATTTTTTCTTTAATTTATGATAAGTTATGGTATCCGCACGTGACATGGATGTGAGAATGGCTATTATAACAATAATAATGGCTTTTTAAATTCTTTTGTTACTCCATTAAAACGTGGTTCTCTTTTTGTGGTTTCGTGGGAGACTTGGTTCTGTTTTCCCAAATTACGTGTTGTAATTCTTCTTTCTTTCTCCTCCTGCATGTTAAGAAATAATTCTGACTGTGTCAATTTTCATTTTTCTTCATAGGTTCTGCCCAGTTGCTGTTTAATGCCACGGATGTTGTTGAAATAACTGAATGTAACGAAACTGTCATTTTACCTTGCTATGTGACTAACCTAAGGGAAAACAACATAAAAGTCATGTTTGTTACGTGGAAAAAACAAGGAAAAATAATATTTTCTTTCGATGGAGCAAAACGGGAGTACTTCAGAGATCCAAAGTTTTCATCAGCTGACTTGGTGTCTCAGGTGAATTTACCCAAGGGTACTGCCTCTCTGAAGCTTGACGGTGCAGAAGCAGAGGGTGGAAATTACAGTTGTCAAGTGACGGAATTCAACAGAGAAGGGGAAACAAGAGTTGAACTTAGAAAACTCTCGGGTGAGTTGCCTGCCTTTGTTTTTGAACCTGTTGGGAGAGAAAACAAGGAAAATCTTACGGGAAAGAGAAAAGCAATGAATATGACAATGTATTACTTTAACTTGAAAACACAAAAAACTTGGCACCCAGGCCTTCTAACTTCAATGCTGATATGAGTTATTTGGGATTAAATTACAGGGGAGTCCTTCTGTGGGCATATTTTTGTGTTATATAATAACAGCTGAAGATCACTTGTCTAATATAGTAAAATCTAGGCTCTCCCACATCTTTTAAGTAGTTGGTGATATTTTTAGCACGCTCATGTGAATTCTTTATATGCATATATATATGTGTGTGTATGTATATATATATAAAAACATCTTCCTAATATCTCTGTGATACTGAAACGTATACGTCCATCACAGTGGCTGCTGAGATCTTTTCTTTGAATAATTGCATCTTGCAATCTTTAGCTCTGCTGGGAAAATCACAGATAGAATTAATAGAGGTTCTGTACAAGAACTCTAAAACTTGATCTTAACGTATGCAGTTTTCTAGTGAGGTTGAAAGTGCTGCTACCAGATCATAACTTGTTACGGTTGACTAGCATTAAACGTTGTCTTCAGAAGACAATGTTAAACTAAAATAATGGTGACTGTGTGATGAATTTCTCATGCAGTGAGCCATTTTACCTGGTCAGACGCAGCCCATGTGCTCTAGCACCTTAGCTGTTGAGTAGTGGGATCTGCTGTGCATGTGCAACCTGTCTGTAGTGTTCTGCAGAAGTGACAGTTTCACTGAGCATATGTGTGTGTTGCTTTTCTGTTCTGCACAGGAAAGTTGCTTCTGGAAACCTGCTCAGAAGCACTGAACGTGTGTGTAGCACATGAGTCTTACCTGGGCACTGTAGAATTGTCCCAGGATGTTTTTGCATTTGGCGTTAAAATATTTGTGAAGCTCAAACAGATGTGTCCTGCTGCAAACGTCTCTGTAATTCATGCTTGGGCCTAATTATTGGGTAAACTTAATCCACAGCAAAAAAAATGTGATCCTGAAGTAGATTGCGAGGGGCACAGCCACTGGAAGAGTGTGGTTGCTAAAAAAAGCCTTCAGTTCTTAGAACACTGCAAAAAAAGGGGAAGAGTTATAGGCAGTTTCCGTCCTTCTCTGAAGACTTCTCCTCACTCAAGCTTTTTGGACTGTTTTTGCCATTCAGTATTAGGCTCTAGAAGAGGAAACAAGGCTTGAGGATGTAGCAGAATCAAATCTTATTTGCAAGTTTTACCGTTTTATTTTACTTTCTCTGTATTCAGAATTTTAAAAGCAGTATAAAGACTACAAAGCAGAAAACTGATGTAATTTTTCTAATTTCATTTTCTAGTTGTCAGTTGCGGCGAGGAAAATATCCCAACACCAGAGGAATGTGGTTAGTGAATTTATAGTTGCAAGGTCACGTTAGATTTGAGAGCACATGCTAGAAAATGTAAAACTCAGTTATGTTCAAGGGTTTAGCTGAAGGTAAAACAGTCTCTTGTTCTCTCTTTCAACTCTTCTGCATAATTTTTTGTTGTTTGTCGCACGCTGAAGCCCTACCAGGTGCCAGACTTCATGGCTGCTTTTTTTCTATTTCTAATACCTGGTAGTGGCATCTGGAAATGCTACAAAGGAAGGGAAGCTGCTTTAGAGTCTCTGCTTGCAGATACTTTCAGTTCCTTATTAATTCTCGGTGGCTGTATGAGTTAGCTTATCTAGGGAATGGCAACTGTGCATTGAAGTTACTGTTGAATATTAGTTGCTTTTATGAAAATGCAAATGAAGCAAAAAGCCTTCCTTTAAACAATTAATTAAATTAGGCTCCTTCTGGCGATAAGGAACTTGGCAGATATTCCTCCATTTCTCTGCCATTAGTGTATTTTGTGATTCCCTTTTATTTATGTTGTAACCATAGTATCATCCGTGACCCCTCGTGGGGGAAGGGGGCGGGGGGGAATTTTAATTTAAACTGTCCTCAAGGTATTTATTTGGCATTGAAAGTTGTGAGGTATTGTTACTGAATTCCATGTTTCTGGAGCTGCAGGAACAGCTTTTAAATACGGAGAGTAAGTGCAAGGAGTATGCATCTAGATGAAGACTAGAAATGTCTTTGGGAGCGAGTGTGCAGGCAGAGGAACAGTGGCAAGAGTAATGTAAAAAATGGAGACTCTGGATTCCACTGAGTGGATCTGAATGGAGTTCTGAGCAGAGATGCAAGAGTCGCTGCATTTTCTAGTTCAGTGGAGATGTTTTCAGAATTCTGTGTTTTGGAAGGTGGCGTACACGGTCTTACAGCACGAGTGACTGAACAGCCTCAGGCAACCAAGATGCAGGGTGGGGAAGTGAAATGGGTGATAGTGGGGCAACCTAAAGGAAAATGTGTGATTACCAAAATCAACAAAGCAGTGCTTCCTTTTCACTTAGGTTAGCTCCTCTACTCCTTATCACACACCTGGGTTTATTCAGGAATTACAGCAGTTGGATATAGAATAGAATAGAATAGCTGGGGAAGCATCAGATTGGACTTCTTATGTCTTGTGCAGCTTCCTTGCTTAGCCTAACCACTTTTCTGATCTACTGTGCTGTTTGTAGCTCCACAAGCTAACTAGCTTGTACTGCCAGACAATAGCATAAACATATCCTCTGCTTCAGTGGAGGTAAGGACCTCCAGTTTGGAAAATGTTATGGTAGCTAGAAATACACAAGGTCACACGCAAGATAAGAGTGAGAAAGACATAGGTGGAAGCCACAGCTTTCTTAGGCTGTATGCTGGTTTTGGCTGGGATAGAGTTAATTTTCTCCATAGTAGGTGGTATGGGCCCATGTTTTGGATTTGTGCTGAAAACATTGTCCATAATGTAGAGATATTTTTGTTTTTGCTGAGCAGTGCTTACCCACAGTCAGGACCTTTTCTGCTCCTTACACCACCCCACCAGCGAGGAGGCTGGGGGTGCACAAGGGGTTGGGAGGGGACACAGCAGGGACAGCTGACCCCAGCTGGCCAAAGGGATATTCCATACCCTATGGTGTCATGGTCAGCATATAAAGCCGGGGGCAGAAGGAAGGGAGGGATGTTTGGAGTGATGGTGTTTGTCTCCCCAAGTCACCGTTAGGCATGATGGAGCCCTGCTTTCCTGGAGATGGCTGGACACCTGCCTGCCATGGGCAGGGGTGAATGAATTCCTTATTTTGCTTTGCTTGTGCACGTGGCTTGTGCCTTACCTATTAAGCTGTCTTTATCTCAACCCACAAGGTTTCTCACTTCTGCTCTTCCAGTTCTCTTCCCCATCCCACTGGGAGGGAGTGAGTGGGCGGCTGTGGTGCGTAGTTGCCAGCTGGGGTTAAACCACGACAGCCTTTTAGAATTCTTTATGCCAACCATTACATACATTACTGAGCAATCTAGAGCATAGCCTAAGAGGAGCAAAAAATGTAAAGCTAATAACCTCAGGTTTTGTTGTTTTCTTACCATTTTTCTTTGTTCATTCTCTAGGAACGTGGTTTCCTCTGGTGGAATGGGCTATCATCATAGCCTTGCTGTTCTTAATTATTATTTTGTGTTTGGCTCAGATAAGTGTTATTTGTAAGTATTGGCTCTTTAATTCTTTTCAATTACCAGTTTGTCCTAAAATCACTTGCTTGCGTAAAGGCATCCACATAAGATGAAAGGTCCAGATAGTACACAGAGGGGTGCTATGTCTGCTTTGTCAAATAACTTGGTGTTTGGTTTGCTCTGGAATCCTCTCATGATCTTCCACACTGTTAATTTCTGGGCTTTCTTTTGGCACGAATGAGCTGGCACCATGGAAGCGTTAGCTTGTGTACAGTTCTCAAGATAGATCCTAATAAGCAGTACTACCTACAGGCTTGGTCAATAAAAGCACACCAAGCTACACCCTTTTTTGCTGCATAGTCTTCCCTGTCCTCCGCAGGTGAGCCTGGCACCTGAGGACATGTAACATACATTTTAGCATCAAGCTATGAAAACACTAGTCTGGCATAGCGTTTGCACAGTTTGGGACCTTTGGACTGCAAAAAAACCCCGAAAACATGACCTTATCAGAAAGTTGTTTGCTTTGGGGCTTCAGTGTGCCAGTCATGAGCCTCTGAAAGTGGTACGTGACTCTTCAAAGGTCCATCTGTGGTCAGAGGTTGACAACTTGTATATAAATTATTTGCATAGCATTAGATTTCTGATTTTCATTATTGTTTATAATGGTTTAGGAGTCTCTGATACATTCAGGGTTTGCCATGGTCTGGCATTCGTAGCAGAACTTTAACATTTTTAGCATTTTGATAGGGAAGTAATAACTGTCCTCAATAAGCATGGGTACATCCATGGAGAAGCACTGCCATTTTACAGGAGTAGATTGAGCCCACTTGCATTTTTTTGAATCTCTGCACGTTATTGCAAGGTCTGGGACCTTTGTGGGGAAAAGTAGTTGTGCTACTTCTAGCTTAATGAACATGGGTGTCCTTACTGTTTGATTTTGTAAATTTTTTTGTTGGTTTCCTTTAATTGGCACTGGTTTAGTTAACCTGTGAGTCCAGCAATTCTACAGTATACATTTAAATAGTTTGTTAAACTGGGCTTCAGCTTTCTGTGTAACGTTTGGGAACGTGTGTTTTCCTGGTTCTGTGGGGTGTTTTCCAGGGGGAGGGGATGGTTTTTTGGTTGGCTGGTTTGGGGTTTTTTTGCTTAAAGGATTGGCTTTTAGGGTTTAAGTATAGCATATCCATTGCTTACTTTTGCCCTTGTGTGTTGCTTTCCTTATTTAGCATATTATAAATCTGAAAAAATGGATTTTCTGTTACAGATATGCAGGAAGTTTTCACTATTACTACTATTCCAAATAAGTTTTTGGTTTAAGTGACAGTAGTACCTGAGAGTATGACTGGGGTCCTGTTGTATTAGGCAATGTGAATATAAGGAAAGATAGAGTTAATTATAGGAGAGAGTATGTGGTAACGCTTTCATAGATAAAATACTACTAAAGGTTCTGTCATAGGTACCCTCCAGTATATTTACTGTATATATTACAATATATTTTTTGTGCTAATGCAATGCATGTAAGTGGGATGTTAATTCTGTACGTGCTCCTTGTTTTTCTTTTTGAAGTTACTTACAGCATTTGCTCTCTGTTTGTGATTACCAGTTTCAACAGATACCAGGATTGTTGGTATATTAGTTTTCAGTGAGACACAAAAAAAGGCAGCTCTTTCTCCAACACTGAATCAGCCATTTCTGGGATGGCAGCTCTTTAGCAGTGCACTTTTCCTGAAAATTAGTCTGCCTATGGCATCTGAACATGTAGGTCATCCCATATCTGGTTATCCTCACAACATTCCAGTGAGATGGGAACATCATTCTGTTCCCTAGGGGATGGAGGTGGTATGTCTGAGCTCACACAGTGTCACAGGGAAGAGAATTAAACCTGGAATTTCTGTATCCCTGTCTGACACTCGCCTGAGTAATGAGTTCACTGTAACGTTATTTAAATGTGAGTAGTGCATCTACTCAAATTCACCTGTACCATGTCCCAAAGTTATTTTAATAGCATATCACCTGAATTACATAGAAGGTGGAATTAAGAATTTGACTAGAACACCGGTGTTGGCTTTCATTTATCTGAGTAAGTCATACTAACCATATCAAGCAATGGAAACAAATGAAATCTCAGTTATATATATTTCCAATTTTTTAGGAGTTTGTTTCTTTGTGCCTTTTAGTGAGAGGATCTGTATGTCTGATTGTTTTCCTCTCTGTCTCTCTTTTTGTCTGTTAGCATTAAAATATGACATTGAAACTCAGAAGAAAACAGGCATTATTGTAGCAGGTGTGATCTTCACAGTTGCTGCTGTTGTAGGCACTGTTCTTTTTGTCCAAGGTAAGTGTATTAAAATTGCCTTCCTAGTTTAAGGGAATAAGAGCACAAATGAATCTCTTCCGTGCAGAAGTTAGTTACTACCTCTTAATAGAAGTTAGTACTACCTCTTAATTGCCACCTGCTAATTTGAAAGTGAAAAATAAATAAATTACAGAATACAACAGAAACAGCATTGTGGTTGTCAGACCCTCAGATGATCACAGGGAGATACAGACTCCAGATTTATTTCTATTCTTTGTCCTGCTACCTTGGGTGAATATTAGGGGCTAGGGAGTGACCTCTGGTGCTTCAGTGGAATTTTTTCTGGACCCTAAAAAATTGATGATACTAATGGTATAGAATTGTAGAATATTAGAATGTGCTGAGTTGGGGGGGACCCATCAAGATCATAGAGTCCAACTCCTATATACTATATACTAAATATATACACAATATATATATATACACAGACTGTATATATATACACACGAAATATACTATATACTGTACTCCTATATACAAAAATACACTGTTGCTTTGTGCTTTATTCCAATCAAGGATTTCTGTTTTACTAATTTCCATACAAATGTTTGCAGATGGTTATACTGCACAGAATAAAGCTGGTCTTGGCCTAATTATAGTCCCTGCTGTGATTTTGATACCACTTCAATACTTTCTGTTTGGAATTGGTGAGTATTTGTTCATTCAGTAGCTCAAGAACATAGTGATAGAAAAACTGAGCTCTGTCCGTACCCCCCCCCCTATAACCTACATATTATTTTCATTTTTATAAATAGGTGCTATGATAGTATCATGGATTTCTGACCTTCCTAGTATCTCAAAACAAAATAATTAACCTGTGTGTGTTTGGCTAAATTGCTTCAGTGAGGAAGTATGAGTTACTTGCTTGAAAAATGAGATTTGGGGGTAGGACATCTGAGTGATTCCTGCTCTTCCTTCCTCGATCTTGGAGCTGGGATGAATAACTAACTCTCAGAATGTGTATGTTTCATTTTTTCTACTTGTGGTTTATTTATAATTTCATTTATATATACATATATTTTTGTGTGTATTTACATATGAGAGCCCTGAGTGACTTGTGAGTTTTGTTACCACACTAATGGGCTGAGCTTGGAATTTAGGAGAATCTTATTTCTGGCTTTATGTGAATGATCTACTTTTTATGTCTCTGTAGTTCAAAAAACTACGATTTTATTTCTCTTTCTATCTTCCCCAGTTTTCGATAGTCTACCACAAGCAACATTTGCTCTGATAGGTTTGCAGATCCTTGGTTATATAATTGCTGTGGTTGGTTTTGCACTGTGTGTCTCAGGTAAGCCATTTATCTTCTGTAGAGGTGTCTTTTTACTTTTGTCAGTACTTGAGGGTTTTTTATTTTCATTTTCATTTCTGGTGAAAGAAGAATAGTCCAAAGGCATGTTACATGTATCAGTTTCATTAGTATGACTATATCCATCATGATTGCTTTCTGGTGGCAGTTGTTTAAAAAAAGAAAAGTTAATAGTTTTAATTTTGCAATAGTTAATGCCCTGAAGAGCCACCTAAAACCAACATTGACCCTTACTACTGTTACTTGTACTGATGCTCAGGGTATTTAGAAACTAAACTAGAGCCATAACAACTTTCTCACGTGAAATGAATAAATGAGAAATTCCTTGTTCATCTCTGTTTTTATGTGACTGATAACTGAGTTGCTGGGAAACTTAGTACCATTGAAAGAGCTTAAGAAGGCAAGTGCAGAGACAGTAAACTTGGAAGTGTCCTTGGACTGTTTCAAGTCTGGTTGCGGCTGGAATTCTCTTTCAGCACTGAGAAACAGTCACTGTTGTAAAGGAACACCAACTAAACACAGCATACAGCTGTACCCCTCATCCCTGCCTCTGACCTTCCCTGCCTGCTTTCCCATCTGCCCACCAGAAAACCTCACAGCAGAGAAAAAGGTGAATTTAGGACTAGGCGTCCTTTGCAGTATGTTTACTAGTAGAATACTTACTTTTGTCCATTGGAAGCACTTTATGCCCTGATTTATTGTTTCATAGAGACATTCTTCATTTTAATTGTTTATTTGGTTGGGGATTTAAGAAAAACTATTTCTCCTTGAAGTGGTTTCCAAAAATTTGTCTAATCTGGGTGAAGTGATAGACCTTCCAGTGGAGTTGTGATTTCAGTTTTATGCTTATTGTTTGGTATTTACAGAAGTATTTGTAAGGGACACCTGAATGTGGTCAAATGTAATGGAAAAGCATTAATCCCCTGGAGCAGTACAAAATGGAGGGTGTATTATTATACTCTCAAATGGAAAGTCTCCCTCATTTTTCAGGGTGATCTTTTCACAAGTCATCTAAGGTAGATGTTATCTGTGTCTCTGGAAGTTTAGCTCAATGACCCTCTCCTGTCAGTAGAAGTGGCTCATCCTAGGTTGAGCTCCCAGATGATTGCAATGACTTGAAGCCCATGGAAACAAGGATTGGAGAACAAGGAGTTTTTGTAGTTAACTATGATTAGCTTGTGATGGCCAGTTCCTGCTCGGTGATAATCCCTGTAAATATGGAGCATTCCTGTTACCTGTCGTGGATTTGCTTTAGAACTACCCTCATATTCTGCTTCCTTCCCCTTTTTTACCCTGTTTTATCAGTAACAGTATTGCATTCTGTAATCTAATGTAATTCTAGTTCAATTGGGATTGAAGATGTAAGTTTAAATTTGAAATAGAATGTTTTCTGTAGAATGTCTAAATAGGATAAACTTAAAAGGAAAGAATGCTGTCACTTGCCGTGAAGGACAGTAGAGTAGCTAAACTGTAGAAGAACAGTACAGCTAAGCAGGATAAATCAGTAAATGCCTGCATATCATCCAAGAACACATACAGCAAAAGAAAGATGCAGAAGTAGTTCTGGGATGGCTTTGAAAAAGGAATGAATCGCATCTGTTTTTATCAGGGTTATTTATTTTAGGATTCAGTAATATTAAGTTTGCACTTCTACTCGTGTCAGGTGGTACAGTTTCTGGTTATTGTGTTTTTTTAACAGCCTGTCCTCCATTACATGGGTCTGTTGTGATTGCTGGCTTAGCTATTATGGCTATTGCAAATTTGCTTAGTCTGGCTGACATGTTTATTATGGGTAAGTAACACCTACGTGTCAGGTGGTAGGGTTTTTTTATCAACACTTAAATATTCAGAAGAGCAATTTTCTCTGTTGTACTTTTCTGAGGTAGACATAGCGTACTTGAATGTAAGGTGTGACTTCACAGTTGCATAGTTTAAAAAGTTACTGAAAAATTGTGTTTATTGGCTTTGTTTCATAGAGACTGGGGGAATCTTGAGTAAAGGAATGTGCAGCTTATAATAAACTGTCTGGAGATTAACACACCCAGATTTCTTGAGTAAGAGGTTTTTTTTAACTGTAGGACAGATGTTGCTGTTTAAGCTCTGCATTTACACAGTTGGCTGGCTGAAGGTTAGAGTGAAGAGAGCAAAAGGATTTCAGCGATTCTTTAGAGTAGGTTATAGGATTGTGCAAACAAAAGCTTGCCAGAATATGAATTTAAACAAGCAAAATATGCCTAGTGATTTCCTTTGGCTAGAGGTGGGTTGAAATAAGAGCACACCTTTCATTTTAGTGAATCCTATTTTTTCTTAGGCTTAATTTTAAAAGCCAGGAGCAAATAGCAATATTTCATTTCAGAAACTGGTTTGTTCACCAGTAATTTTTACTTACTTTGGACTACTTGTATATACGATTTGATGCTGTGTGCTAATGATCTGCATAAATACTGCATTTGTAGATTGATTATGCTGGCTGAAGAAGTCAAACGTGACTGTTGGGGTAGACTCTAGCACACCAAAACGAGCACAAAAATAGCACGTAGCATAATTCATTTTTAGAGCTGAATGCATGAGTGAGACAATTCACAGACTGTACGTGGTAAGATTATTCAGTTCCTGTACAGAGGAGTGCTTTAGAGGCTTTAAGAATTTGCAGATCATACTGAGT
The DNA here is from genome assembly GCA_013398125.1 of Aegotheles bennettii. NCBI lineage: Eukaryota > Metazoa > Chordata > Aves > Caprimulgiformes > Aegothelidae > Aegotheles > Aegotheles bennettii. The sequence goes on along the minus strand of VZRW01007110.1, from coordinate 186,737 downwards.
AGTTTTGGATTTTATGTGTTGCTACTCTTCCAGGTTCTATCAGTAGATTTATTTTTTTTTATTTGGTTGATCATGACATTTATTCATCTGCCTGGTCACTTTTTCGTAATTATTTCAGGTTCCAGAATGAAAGATCATCCTCGTCCAGGGGTAAGCTTAAAATTAATAAATTTGGGGTGACTAGATGGCTCAGGGGATTGTAGTGAGATACTGAACCTTTCTTCACTAGTTCGAATTCAGCCCAGGTTGGTAGCAAGCAAAAGTTCTGGCTGTGTAACAGATGTCTAATGTTGAGTGAGTTGGTGGTCTTCATTGTCCCCATTGAGTGTGTCTGTAGTAGTGTAATTGCCACTCTTACCTAACAGCTATTCCGACTGTTGTGCCCAAATGGAGTTTCAAGGGCTGTCACAAGAAGGTGATGGATGTGAAGGGAAGTTTGGGGTTCCTGTACAGTGCACTCTTTCACATGAATTTATAAAGACTTTTTGCTCACCTTAATGAAAATGCAGAGTGCAGAATACCATTGATTTTTATTTTTTTTCATCTAGGTGGCTTATAACAAAGACTTAGGGTTTTTTTTTCCTATGATCTTTTACAGCAGAATCCTTTAATATTCTCTTGAATTCCTAGCTCTACAGGTGCTATAGCCTTGATCTGTTTTTCTTTTTTTATTTTCCTATACTGCCCCTTAATTTGGTGAGACCATCTGAAAGCAGAGTGTCTGTCTTTAGGTCACACAGAACAAATGGAAAAGCACTTTGGTTTTTTAAAGGAAGTTTTTTTTAGTCAGTTTTTTTTGAATTCTAGAGTAATCATTCCTAAAACAGTAATTTTCATAGATTCCTGGCGTTCTGCAGAAGCAAGTAAAGAGGCACAACTATAAGATACTGGTAAAATTTCCTCGTAGCAAGGAGCATGGTAGATACTAAGTCGTCCCATTTCTGGCTGGCAGCCATAATTTGAGACACATTTCCAGGTCTCCCCTTCAGTTTACAGCCTGAGACCCAGCTGTTGAAGAAAGATGGTTTCTAGCAGTGGGGCAGAAGAGCTGAGTGCAGTTAGGATAACAGATTTATAACAGAGATTTCTATCTTTTTTTCCTTTGTTTTTTCTCATCCATTTTCATTTTAAGGGATAGTATTTCAGAGGATTGGTCTCTTACTTATGGAAGGAATATAAGTGCATGGAGTTAAAAAAAAATAAAAAATGCTAAAGAGGAGGTTCACAAAGTTAATTGTGTTATAAAAATGACCTGAGAAGTGTATTATGCTTCTTTCAAAACGTGATCTTGCTTTTATCTAACATGCTCGTGTTTAACTTGTAGAATGGAAGCAAACAGGACAGGAGGAGATTTTATTTATTTTTTTTTTTTAAACTTAGGTTTTGGTTGTAAATAAGCTTTGAAATAGAAACCAACAGGCTAAATAACATCCTTCATGGAACTCCGTTCTCTTTATGAGCTGTTATCTTCACAAGGGGGTTTTACACTGCTTTAACAGATAGGGAAATAGCCATAGTTACATAGTAGTGAACACCAGGTTACTCTCTAATTTGGAGACAGGAATGAAATCAAAAGAAATTTTTGAAACTTAGAGATCATTGGAAGTCTCAGCCACTAAAAGTAAGGTTTTTGCAGCTGCAGTTAGTGGAGGGTCAGATACAGAGGAGTTCAAGTGATAATAATTTGTGCCCGTGACCTTAGAGAAGTTACAGAAAGACCTAGTGGAAAGCTCAGTGTGTTAATATATATTGCTTGTTTCCATCAAGGGCTGTTCAGCATGTATTGCTGTACTTCGAGGCAATAAATAGGTGTGAAGTAATTTTGAAAATAAACTTCAGTTCTGTGTAATCTAAAGACTGTGGAAAATTGAATGTCAGTGAAGTGCTTCATTTTAGCACTGGGGCACACTTACAAAACGATGCTTGGTATTTTATTGAGTCTGAGAGGACAAGGTGCGTATTTTGAAATCCTCCATCTTAACCAATTACTGATTTTCTTTTTTTTCCCAACATTGCTGTAGATTGTGTGTGTTGTTTCTGATGATTGTCTACCAGACTAGATGTACAACCATGGTGTATTTCCTGTTGAGGAGATTACACTTGATTCCTTGGCTACTATTTATTTTTTTAGTCATGCTGCTTTATTACTAACTCTCGATCAAATCATGGAATTAATCAGGTTTTAGAGCTTAAAAGTAGTATCTGCATGCCTTTTGCTGCCACCTAGAGGTATTTCATCTGACAAAAAAAAAATTACAGTGGGGAAAATATAATTGTAGAATGCAGTTACTGATTGATTATTTATTTTCAGAGCTCTAGTAATTAATTTTATTAACATCCAGCTTTCTTCATTTTTGTAGAATCACTACTTACTGTATATGTCAATTAGAGTAATTTAACTGTGGCGAGCCAAAAGTAAACATGAAGGCTTTTTATACATATATATATTTTTAAATGTTTTGCAGAAAGCTGTAGAAGAACCACTAAATGGTAGGTGATATTCAAGGCTTACCTTCTAATTAATGGATTAATTATGGAAAAAAGGTCAAAAAGTATTTGTAGTTCTCAATACAACAGCACTGAGATGGCAGATCGGTATGTCAACTTATGTGGCTCTCAGTAAGAGTTTGATCTCTCGATGAAATCGTGCCTGCAGCTTCAGACCCCTTGATCTACACTGCTGTGCTCTCTAGCCAGTGGCATTGTTTGACTATTTTAGGATAAATCTAATACCTCAGAATATTATATCCACCCTTTTCGCTTTGCAAAAAACCCTAGCTTATAAGTGTAAAAGAGGGACAGGTCTTGAAAGTTGATGTTTTTAATGAGCATTATTTAGGCTTGGAATACTTAACAATTATAGCAAAATCTATCCTTGCTACTATTCTTTCAGTATTTCTTTGGGTTAAGGAAACTCTTGCATGATGTTGGTAAACTGATAGCACTTAAGATGGGGGAAATTCACGGTGAGAAAGGGATGACTGAAATATTTCTAGCTTTTTGCTATTCTGTTCACTAATTTGCATGCTGAGTAGTGGCAAGTTCTAACCCGCATTTTAGAATTAATTTGAATATTAATTATGAAGCATTTCTTGCTGTTTGGCTCATTACTAATCCATTTGCTTGGCTTTTAAAGATGCAAAAGGAGTGATGTTAGAGTGATGGTAAGTCCAAATATATCTCCAGATATTTATTTTAATTAACAAGTATTTGGGGACTTTGGTGTTTAAGAGTTACCCAGTGCTAATATGGTGAAACTGGAGGACACGTTTCAGTGCAGGTGCTGTTCATACACAAATTATATTTTGTTGCAAAGAAAAAATACACATTTTCTGTCTCATACATAAGGGAATAACGTGTGTTTCTAAACAGTGAAGAGGATGAGTCAGAGAGAACTATTAAATAATACGTTTCTGATCAAATGTGGAAAGTCAAATAGTTTGCATGTTTCCTTCATGCTTATGGGGTATTTAAGATGCATGGACTGTTTCCTTGGTGATGGGTTGTTGTATTTGTTTTTTGAGCAAATTTTTTTTGTTGTTTTTGTGATTATGACAGAACCTTCTTTACGTATTTAATTGGTGATCTCCCATGGAAGTTCACAGCAAAGTGGTTTAAGAGTGGATTTTTCCTCCCCTTCTTCCCCTTTAGATGTTGCTGGAATTCTCTGGGGGTTGTTAGATTGTTTCTATTTCAATCGGATTTCACTCAATTTATTATTTTCCAGGGTCAGGTAGTAGTGTTTAAAACAGAACTGAAACACATATTAATAAAATTTAAGAACTGCTTAAATAACTTCAATCTATTTTTGACAAGTCTGAATTTTGAACTTTAGGATCCGAAGGTGCACTGTGTTTTCTGACAGGTGGTTATGCTTGATGTTTAAAGATGTATCAGATATTGTACAGAAAGATATATGTTGCAGTGTCCTGGCTTAACGCAAGATTTCTTCCAATTTGAAATGTCCTCAGTGTTGGGATTAGTCCTTTCTGATCTTACAATGGCCTGTAAGATTGCAACACGAACTACATGTAAATAGACTCCTCCTAATATATAATAAGCAATGAAATGGGAAGGACTGCATTAACTTGGCTCAGAATTCCCAAACTGATACTTAAAGCAGGTAGCCAAGTTCATGAAATTTTTTGGTTTCTGAAGCTCACGCCCATCAGAACAGTAACAAAGTTTGCCTGGCCAGATTGCTCTCATTGAAGAGCTTAAATTTTAGATTAGATGCTCAGGTTTGAAAGTGAAAACAGGCTTTTAATGATTCTATCCCAAAGCTGTACTTCCTTTTCATAGGAGTAGGATAAAAGAACACTTGTTGATGCTCTTGATACTTCTGTTTCTTCCTGGAAACTGAGCAAGCTTGTTAGGAGGTACCACTACACACTTAGCCTGGTACTCCTGCATCAAATTACAACGTTTTGCTAGTGAGAATAAAGAGTAAGGTCATTCTAAATCTGTTAATTTACTTAAAATATTTTTATATCATACCCCTTCTAGAAGGCATGAACTGACAGTGTGACAATAAATGAGGTACTAGTTAGCCCTAATTGGAAGGTACATCAGTTGATTTTAAAAACAGGCTTCCTTACAAATACCATGTATGTATACCTAGGTTTATGTTACTTATGACTGCTACATGATTCATCCAAATATGCCATAGGATTATTTTCTAAACCAGTAGGAGTACAAACACTTTTGCAGTACAAAGGACAAGTGCATTGGTGTCTCCTAAACGCATTGATAAAACGTATACCAGTTAGTATAATCTGAAGTAGAAGCAGAGGTAGGTCCTGCTTCAGAAGTGGCTATCCTAGAATCACTTTGGAAAAGACCAAGATCATTGAGTCCAACCATCAATCCAGGACTGCCAAGTCCACCACTAAACCATGTCCCCAAGGGCCACCCTATCCATGAAATTTTTTCCTTATTGGGAAATATGAAATAGGCAATAGGCTATTGCTTGTTCTTCAAGGCAATCGTTTGAGATCAGGAAACAAACAGGTATTTGCCAGTCTACTGCATCCAAAACTGACCAGAAGGGAGATAACGATGGGATTCTGTACAGTTACCACACACTGCTGAAGAACAAGGTAGAGTTTGCCTTGGACATCCAATTTTAAATAAGTTGGCTGTTTCTTCTTGGGTCTCACTGAGGTTTATAAAAACCTGCCTCCTCTTCTAGTGCTGAGACAGAGCTTCCAAAAGCACAGAAATTGCTAATTATCCATTTCATTTTGACTCTTAGGATAGAAGTCTCTCTGCTTTTTCTGCCCTGAGAGACAGCTCCTAAAAATAACAGAAGGCTTTACAGATAGAAAGGCTCTGGCACGCAAGCAAGCGGCTTTTGATCTGTACCTGCTTTCTGCCTTAACCTTCCCTTGGCAGTTCACATGCACACTGACTGGGGGATGAGTCAGGTGCTGAAGCACACTAGCTTGTGTGTGCTTGTGAAAGTAAACCAGCATTAGGAGTAAAGCCAGGACACTCTTTTCTATCATCTGAGTGCTAAGCATGCTTTCAAAGTTTGAAATAAAAAGAAGTCATTTTCTTAAACTGTAACCTGTGTAGGCAGCACAAAACATTGCTGCTCCTCCCAAACAACCCTTTCTCTCTCTTTTTTTTTGTTTGGTTTGTTTAATTCCCAGAACTGCAGAGTTATGTGATACGTGAAAAGTACACCGTTGTTGATACACCGTGGCCTTGAAGATGCACTACTCAAAGAGAAGAAATTCAGGAATCGTCGTTTTGCATGTGTGGCAAAAGTGCTTTTGATATAAATGATGTAATTTTATAGTCACAGCATCTGTAGCGAGGAACATGTGTGTTTGCCCACATGTGATCTTAATTTTCTTTTGTTATGGTATATATGGTACAGTTGAGGGTGAGAATACAAAAAGCACTGTTTGCCCACTACAGGGTGTCCCTGCAGCAATCCTTAGTGGTACTATTTTCAAAAACTATCATTAGTCACTGCTTTGATAATGGGCCTGCTCAGCCCAAAGATTGCAATACCATGTAGACTATTGTTTTCTTTATTTGTGTGCATGGACAAGGTATGGACATGTGTCTTTGATACAAGCAGGAAGTGGAGATTGTACAAACACTTCTGACATTCAGACTTTTATAAAAAAATAAATAAAATGCTTATACACAAAGTTGTATAAGTACAAAATTTACTCCCAGCTCTCCTTAAGTTATTAACTGCGGTTTCCTCCTTCCACAAAAGAGTAGTATTCCTCTCCATGGGCAGTAGTTCTGGTGGCTGATATTTTAGTCCAGTGAGAGAGCTCTCCGTGCCTCTTCCGTATTTTTTGATGAGTAGCTGCTCAGCTGTTGGAGCCTAATTCAGCACTGGAATTATGGAGCACAGCAGCTAGTAATTTTCATGCTGAATGTGGTTCTTGTGTGTGTTCATGTTGTGCCGTGTGTGGTACTGGAAGCAATTTCAGACTTTCTTAACTCGGTGAATTTGTAAAACTCGTTGATGCTTCGTAAAAATAGGAGTTGTCCTATTTAATGTATTTTTGACAGTTTTAAAATCTGTTTTCTTTAGTGGAAAAATGAGCTATTCAATTTCTGACCCAAGTTTGTGATACTGCCACTATATCACAAATACATAAAATAGAAAATAAGTAAGAGGAGCCGATGAGAAGTGAGGAGGCTCATTTTCTGTATATATGTAAGCGGCACAGGTAAAAATCAGTTTTCTAGGACTTGCACATTCCGTGAGGTTTTACCACCTTTTACAATTGAGAGTTGTTCCAATATAGTTTTGGCTTCACTTGGACTTTATGTATACTTTGTAGAAATCTTCACGCTGTCTCCTGTTTGTACTAAGGTAATATATTTCAAATGGTTTTCTCCTAACAATTTAAAACTTTATTTGGAAAGCTGTTGTCAAACAGTAATGTAATAAAATCCATGTTTTTAAAGATTCTGCATAAATTGGCAATCTCAGAGTTGGATGTTATAAACTAAGGTTCTTATCCGTGTTGTGGTGCACATTGCAGAGATTCAGGTCTCTGCATGTTGAGCTCCAAGTTTCAATGCAGACACTTTGCATCTAGAATGCAACAAAAGAAAGCTGAGGTATCTGATTTTACAATATTTATTCTCCAAACAGTCCTCTCGCTAGGGCTGCAGGACTGAACTGATTAGAGCAACCCATGGTCCAGCCCTCGCTAAGATCAGTGGAACTGGCCACACTGAAGAGGGTTATTCATGTGATTGAACATTTAAGAAGCATATGTGCTTTACACTTACTTCTGTACCTTCAAGTTTGTCAGTGGGAGTATTCATACAAGACTTGAGCTCTTCTATATGCACCTTTTGATACCGGTTTTTCCATAATCACAGCAATTTCTACCTAAAGGTGAGAGATTACTCTCCATTTACAATTCAGTGTAAGAATTTACCTGATGAAGTATCATGCAGAGCTCCCTAATTCTAACTAGTGATTCCCTCTGGCAAGCTGAAAATTGAGCAGTTGAGGAATAAAACCCAAACAAACTGGAATTCTGTTGAGGTATTCTGCCTTATAAAAGCCATTACATATAATAGCTTTCTGTTAATTTCTGTAAAGCAAATTGCAGTAGAACCTGTTTGTGTCACTGTGGGATAAGGCCGAGCTGTTAGGAGGCATTGCTGGAACATGAGGAGCTCGATGGCCGTGTACAGGCTGCAGAATCAATTTGCCCCAGTAGTGGGAGAAACCCACCATCCTGTTGTTGTGTTAAGGGGTCTGCTCTGAACTTCTTGTGGGTGCAAATTTAAAAGCGAGAGTTCAAAATGTCATTGATACACCCAGCCCTTTCCCACCAGTAATTTAAAACCAAAGTTGATCATAACTGTTTGCTGCCATTTGTGTGTGTAATTATGTGTGTATGTATAAATATATAGACATTTTAAATATCTATAGATCTATAGTCTTTACCCAAGAAAATGTTTTTATTTATGAAACATGAAAATTTTGTAAATATCGTGCTAATACACTTTAAAAATAAAGTCATTTTAAGTTGGTTTTGTGAGAGATTTTCTTGTTGCTATCACCTTGAGCTTATGTAACTGATTCCATAAATTCGTAGTTATAGCTTTTCTCCCTGACTTTACACCCTTTCTCCTCCCAGATTACTTACTGGATATACAAGAACGTTCTCAGTGTTATTTAGGCTGCTGCGAATGATTTGGATTGGGAGATTGTCATGGGCTTATCCATGGCCACATGCTTTGAGTTGCTCCAGCATGATCTCATGCACAGCCACTGATGCTTCAAGGTGTACTTCTTCCAGTGTGGACTTATCCACAGCCACAGGTGCTTCGAGGTGTACCTTCTCCAGCATGGATCTATCCTTGGGCCACAGTCCCTTTGGAATTACACCTGCTGCAGCACAGATGATGGTTACATGGCCCGAGATGCTTCAAGGTGTACCTTCTCCAGTGTGGACTCATCCTTGGGCCACAGTCCTTTCAGAGGAATACCTGCTGCAGCACAAACATAACCAGGGCCACAGATGCTTCAAGATGTACCTGCTCTGGTGAGGACTTAGCAACGGCCACAGATGCTTTGGGGTGTCCTGCATGGACTCATCCACAGTTCACAGTCCCTTTGACTCGAGTTGGTTGTGGAGTTCCAGCCCATCTAGCACAGCAACAGCAGCAATGCCCTGGCCATCTGCCCACCACTCCTGTTACCAAAATGTTCCCAGGTGCAGCAGAGGAAGACGATCAGCAGTACAGCAAGCAGCAAAAGCAAAAAAGCAGCCACTAAGGAGCACTGGACGCTAACATGCAGTGAGGCAAGCGAGCCCCATGGCAAGCACAGCAGCCTGCCAGTTAATAGCTAAACAGCAGTAACCACTATAAATTTGACCTAGCACATTCCAATCAAATCTGTTGTTATCTTGAACCCTTTGAGCCCTGCATTAGGTACCAGTAAGGACTGTTGTGGTTTAACACCAGCTGACAACTGAGCACCACACAGCTGCTTGCTCAGTCCCCCCTCCTTGGTGGGATGGGAGAGAGAATTGGAAGAGTAGAAATGAGAAAACTAATGTGTTGAGATAAAGACAGCTTAACAGGTAAAGCATAAGCAAAGCAAAATAAGGAATTCATTCACCACTTCCCATGGCAGGCAGGTGTCCAGCCATCTCCAGGAAATCAGGGCTCCATCATGCCTAAGGGTGACTTGGGGAGACAAACACCATCACTCCAAACGTCCCCCCCTTCCCTCTGCCCTCAGCTTTATATGCTGACCATGACACCATATGGTATGGAATATCCCTTTGGCCAGTTGGGGTCAGCTGTCCCAGCTGTGTCCCCTCCCAAATCCCTGTGCACCTCCAGCCTCCTCGCTGGTGGTGTGGTGTGAGGAGCAGAAAAGGTCCTGACTGGGGGTAAGCACTGCTCAGCAATAATGAAAACATCCCTCTGTTATTGGCACTGTTTTGGTCACAAATCCAGAACACTGACTCATACCAGGGACTGTGAAGAAAAGTAACCCTATCCCAACCAAAACCAGTACAGAGCTCTTGATGTTTCTCCTTAAAAGGTCATCCAGTTGGTGAATAAAGGATGTAGATTATCCTCTAACAACTTGAATTGGGCTGACCAACCACCAAATGTCCCCAGAATGCGTTGTGGGAAGAAACAAGCTGAATAACAAGCTCCTAGTGTAGCACAGCAGAGCAGTGCATGCTTCTGGAAGTCTCAATGCTGAAATGACGTTACTGTGAGAAGAGAATTTCTTGTGTTACTGCTAAAGCACTACTGCATAAGTTCCAGATTTTCTGAAGTTGTGTTTGACATTTGAGAGTGGAGAGATAAGAGAAGGCTGCAAGTCCTGCCTGGAAGTGTTTCTGCTCGCACATCTCCAGTGGAGGTGAGCTGATGGGAACAGTGACAACTATTAGCAGTTGCCTGCTTGTTCAGGGTGATTTGAACCATGGCTGTTACTGCAAGATCTCTTCTGATATCTTTTGTGATTTCCTTACGCACACAATTTCCTCTCTAAAGGAGCAATGAACCACAGTTTGAGCTAAGGTTTAGAGTTTTGCTGTGCGGGGACCTCACTGCAGGGTAAACTGTAAGCTTACAGTGACCTGGTCCTAAAGCTCAGAGAAACCGTGTGCTTGAACCTTGGGGTGCGAAGAATGGTGCTAATCAAAGTGTGAGTGGTTGGAGAATATCTCAATGCAATCACATTTAATACCTGTGATTCAGACTGTTCCAATCAGATAAGCCAGGAAAACCAACCCAAACCTCAACTGTCTAGAAGCTTCCGGGCTTTAGCAGAGCTCCATAATCGAACATTTGCTACGGTAGTTCCCTGCCTAATAGCAAAAGTGGGCATCCTCTAATCCCTTCCACTTAACAATTTTATATATTTTTCTTCTCTCCAGTAAATAATTCTTTTGTGCTTAGTGTTCTTTGCCTTTGTTGTAGATGCAGGTAGATCTTGAGAGTTGAATGCATCTGGCTTCAAAGCTTTCATGACGGAACAAACGCATGAGCTGGACTCTCTTGCTAAGTGCTCACAGGTGTCCTGTTGCCCAGCGTGCACACTCCTGAAATGTGGTGAGGGTTAGGAGTGCTCCAAACCCCACACAGGGCACTCACAGGGCTTGCAGCCGTGTGTCAGCGCCAAGGGGTGGCTTTCACAGGCCACCCTTCCTGCCCCAGCTGGGCTGTGGTACAGGGAGAAGGAATCCAGAGTGAAGTGTGAGGAAAGGGGAGAACCAGGCTATATTTCAGCAGATTGATGAAACAGCAAGGAACTTGAGTACACAAATGTAAATAGCCCAGAGACAAGGATCATCTGCTTTGGGGGAGGAGAACTGCAGAAACAAATGTTGATTTCCTTCTGTTCTCTTGCTTGCTTGCTTTTAAAGACTGTGGAGCAGAGGCTTTTGAAATGACTGAGCTGGAGAGTGGGTGCAACGAAGGGAAGAGAGGCTCCATCATGAATACACATTTGGTGGGAGCAGTATTTTACAGAGCTTGGGAACTGCAGGTTTGCTGCAGGAGTGTGACCGGTTTTCCAACTTGACTCTTAGTAGTGGCACTTTTGTACCCCTCGGGAGGTGTAAGACTATTTTTGCAGTGCTACTTTCTGTATGTGACCAACCAACTGACCAAGTGGAGCTACTGGGGGACGTATAGTTGTTACGTGAAGTCAGCCTGCTATCTCCACGCCTCGGTGGTGCCACTCGGGCACAGTAACTCGCTGGTGCAGAATGAAGTCTGGCACGCCTTCCACTTGAACTGGAAATTGTGTTTAGAGAAGTACTTTACCTGTCATTCACAATTTATGTACTTGCAGATAATGAAAGATTTTGAAACTGCTCTAGCTAGTTAATTATTTTTCTACTTTCTTTCAAAATTGCACAATAGGAAGGTGTGGGTTAAACTTAGAATGATGGCCAGACCTGTGGAAAAATGAAGGATGATGACATTTTCCAGAACTTCTTCCCTCAGGGCCAGCTTGGTGGTAATTTTCGTTGGTTCCATTCATTTAACTTTCCTTTTTTTCTTCCATAAGTGAAGCAGAATAGCTTTTAGAGCAAGAGCATTTTGTTGTATTTTGGGCACTTGGGGTTTATTTTGTTTGCTGGTTTGTTTTTAGTTTGTTGGTTTTTTTTTTCTCATGTGTAAGAAAGCATTATTCTTTAATAAATTAAGTATATGCAAAAAAATAATAAAATAAAAACCCAGGAATACACTCTGCTGCTCAGCAGAAGGTTCATCCAAGCACAAACAATGAAAAGTTCAACAACAGTAAGGAGAATAGGGACCCTTAAGATCCATCCATTGCAGTTTTAATTTGATTTACATTTGAGCATAGCCAGCCAAAAATAGAGTTTCGCTGAAGCAAAAGGTGACTTAGGATTCTCTGACATCTCTTACAAGTTGAGATCTGTGGAAAAGAGAAAATTAATTATGTTTAACATGCAGTGGAAGTAAAGGTGCTGTGTGGTGTACAGACCTCTGCGGGCACTGGGCATCAGGCTAGGCAGAACTTGGAAGCTTTGATTCAAAAAACCACTGAGAATTTAAGGATTATAATAAAATTATAGAAATTATAATTAAAGGAGCCCAGCATGGAAACAGATGCCTCTGAACTCTGCACAGCAATTATAAAATAGTGATGTTTTGCAAAACACATAGCTGGAGTTACTGCTAAGGATAGAAATGTTGCATCAGCTGTGCTGGGCTTAGACAGAGCATCTGACAGGGTATGGCCATGGCTCAGTGTCCTTCTCCATGGCCGATTGAGAGCTGTGTCATCCCTAGAACCCATGCAGTTGGTGGCAAACCATTGTGTTTCATATCCTGACCCTCACCTTCCACCGGCACGCCTTCCACAGCACCACCATTGATGGGGCTCTAGGCAGTGTCGGTGGAAGATGAGGGCCAGCAAGAGCTTTCAGGCCTCACTCTTTCAGGCTTGGGAGGTATGGCCAGACGTTTGGAATTTTTCAGGTGTCATTTTCGGGTAGACTGGGTGAAGGTGTGGACGGACCGTTGAAGTTTGAGATGTGTAAGCAAGCCCGGAGCCCCATCACTGGTGGTGCTGTGGAAGCTGTTTCAATGGAACATGAGGGCCAGCAAGAGCTTTCAGGCCTCGCTCCTTTGCCTTGGGAGGTAGGGTCGGATGTTTGGATTTTTTCAGGTGTCATTTTCAGGTAGAGTGGATGAAGGTTCTGTCCATACTTTCTGTTAATACATTTTTATTTTATTATTATATTATTTTTATATGTTT
>VZRW01007110.1:100160-173854 GCA_013398125.1 Aegotheles bennettii | reverse complement strand
AGACTGGGGAAGAGTTGAGGCCAAAATGGGGGGGGGAGGCTGAGCAGGAGTGGGAGGTACAAAGGGGGTGGGAGACTGGGGAAGAAGTACTTCCCCAGTACTTCACCGGGCACAGTGGGAGCTCTTGACAGATCTGCAGGTGAATTAATAGCATGGTGCATGTCAAAAAGCCAGGAGGGAAAAGATGCCAGAAGATGCCCTGCACCAGACGGAACAGGGTACTACTGGTTTATTGACCAACAGTATGGAAACACCCTCTCCACCACATGCACTCCGTGGGGGACTGCTCCAAGGCTGAGCCTGCTCTGACTCGAGGTGGCAGCCTGGGAAACCTGAGCAGAAGAACCCCCTCAGTGCATGGCAGGATCTGCCAGGCTGGAGTCTGGCGCCAGGCGAGCAGCAAACAGCGCTGGGAGCTCACAGGAAAGAGCAGCCATGGGAAGGGGAGGAGGTGGGGAGGCTTCAGCTGCTCCTTTCCCATGTCCAGCTGGCTGAGGGATTGGGGGGTGTTCACATCAGCACGAAGCAGCTGGAAGTGGTGGGACAGTTTGCTGAAGCATGGGCTGTGCCTTCCCTTGCTGTTAACACAGCGCTGTGCTGCTCTGGCACCTGTAACTCCCCCAGACGTGCTCCAGCAGGACACCTGGCTGCCCAGAGAGGCTGTGGAGTCTCCTTGGCTGGAGACATTCAAACCCCGCCTGGATGCGTTCCTGTGTGATGGACTCTAGGTGACCCTGCTCTGGCAGGGGGGTTGGACTGGATGAGCTTTCGAGGTCCCTTCCAACCCCTAGGGTTCTGGGATTCTGTGATTCTTGGGCCCCTTTGGCAGAAACCTCCGTCTCACTTGGTACTACCCCTGTTGTTTGTCATCACCAGTTCAGCTCAAGTTGATTTCTGCCTTCCTGAAGATGAGGAATGAGACCTGTCGTTTCATTCCAAAGCATCCCAGCATCTCAAAGTCACATCTCAGTATAAGTTTCTCCACTTGACAAGTGTCCCCCTGCCCCCAGCCTCCTCCCCAGGGAGTGCTGCTGCAAGTGAGATGCAGCCCATCGCCAGGCTGGCACTTTGCTCGGGTCCCACAGCGCTGCAGAATTGATCAGCCTGCAGGACAAGAGGGGAGTGTCAAAATCACAAGCTCCAAAAGCATCACCTTAGAAGGATTTCATAGCAATCTGGAGACCTGGGAGCCTTTTGCTGAAAAATGCATTGCCTGATCTCAAGAGGTATGGTTTCTACCAGGAGCTGGTATGCATTCTGCTTTGGTGGGATCTGAATGATCCACACACAAAAGATCAAGCAGAAAGGGAGCTATTTCCTGGATTTTTAGGTAACTTTGCTAGGCCAGTCAGCCTCTGGCTAAATTTTATTTTGTACTTTATGTTGTAAGCACGTCTTTAGTATATACTCCTGAAGGTCCTGCTCTCACAGATCTGAAAAGGAACCCAGTAAAAGAGTAGCTTTGCCAATGGAAAGATTTGAAAAGTTGTACATGCAGGTGACAGTTGTATCTCACTGGAGTCTGAGCATCCCTCGGTGCTGAAGTTCCCTCAGTGCCAAAGAAGAACTGATGATGTTTGAAAGCTCTTGAGGTCTGTGTCTTCCACTAGCTGGATGTCTGGAGATAACATTGCCACCTCTGAGGTGATCTCTTACCAGCCAGCTTCCTGAAAGTGTTACGGGAACCACAAAAGAAGCAAAAAAACCAGTTTTGCCTGAATTGAGATCTGAAGATGAGAGCAAGGCCAAGTGTTGTCACCGAAGTGGCACAAGGGGGATGGGTGCAGCAGTGAGCAGAGCTCCACTTCCACCAGCCTACTCATAGCATCCACTGTCCATCCACTGTCCATCTCTTCACACCTGACACAGTGGTTGCAGGGAAGTAAATGGTGGTCTATCTAATGCACTACAAAGTGGGCTTTTTACTGCAGCATTAATAACCTACCTCTTTTACAGGACTGGATCATGCTTCCAGTGATCTGATCATACCAAAGGAACCTTCTCCAGCTCTAGTGTGTAATCAGGTCACCCAAAATACATAAACAAGAGCAGTGGGAGAGGTGAGGGAATAAGACAGCTGCTTTGAAGGTACCACCACCATATCATGCAGGTGGTATGAAACCAGTGCTTGATCCCAGGCTTCTCAGTCTGGAAACCCAGACTCAGGGAGTACTCAAAGAGTTGCGCAGTGCAAAACACTCTTAGCTAAAAGATGCAATCTCTCTTGCTGTTACTTCTTAGTAGATTTTCCCGTATTCTAGCCTAAAACAGTTCAAGTGGAGATGCTTCCCCACTTCCCTTGGGACCCTGTGCTTGTGAGCCTTCAGAGGGTGGCTGGTGGATCAGGCTCCTGGTTTAGATTTTGTTCCAGCACTTTTAACCCTCAACCAGAGCAGCTGCTGCTCGAGCCCTTGGGTCCTTGTAGGCTGCTTATCAGGCAAATGGCCAGCACGGAGCCCTTTCCCCATTACTCAGCCAATCTGACCAGACTGTGAGGTGAAGCCTCTGAAATGCCACTTAAAGCATCTCAGGCTCCTACAACACAGCACCAGTACCAGATTTCATTTGCTTTTGATTTAACAGCAGGTCTTCCTTTGTTGGCACTGCATGAGTAAACTGAAACTGCCCATAAATAAATTGCCTGTGCCAACAAAAGCAAAAGGTTACTTTGACTTCTGAGTAAAAGCAAATAGAGAAAAAAAAAGGTAACAGCTTTTAGGCTTGAGCCTGCTGGATGTCTGAGGGCTATGTAAGAAATGTAGGTTGTCTGCCCGGGAACCTCTAGGTCTTGTCCAGTGCTATAGTCCTAAACCTGTCCTAAATTCCATTCTGGGACCTGTCTGTGCTCTTCAGTCTCAGAGGAATTGCATAGTCCATAGGTGAAAGAGAGAGAAGCCACAAGAGATGAATAAGGCAAGCAGACCAAGTCAAAAGCTGCTCTAAGAGAGCACAACAGAATATCTATATGAAATAAGTAGTGTAGAAGCTGTTAAATTATTTAACCTGGGCTTGTACCTATGTGTATGTACATACACAACCACAAAGCATTTTTTGTGCATTCGCAATCAGGAGGAGGAGATGGATGACACACAGTGAGCTTCAGTGGGCTGGAAAGAGCGGAGCAAGTGCCACCGCCTGGGAATGGTCATCTGCAGCTATAGCTGCAGCTTGGAGTTTTGGCTGGCCTGGCAAGTAATTTCCAAGGCTGCATTTCAAGGCTTGGTATGGTGAGAAGATACAAGACCAAAGCAGACGTTTTGGATAGACTTGAGATCCTCAGTGCATCAACAGAGCAGAGTGGTCTCCTACATGTGTACACCTCTGGTGACACAGGGCTTGGAGCTGCACTGATTGACTTCTTTTCCAGTTTGCAAAGCCACACGACAGCCCCATTGCTTTATGTTGGCCTGTAGGAGATCTGAGAGATCTGTAAAAATGACAATCAGATTGTGAGGATGGATATTGTGATTCTGAGGGCTAGACCCACAGGTAAAACCTTCTGTCAAGATGAGACAGACATGACCACAACTGGGGAAAAGCGTGTGAGAAAGGACATCATGCATGGTCTGAAACTAGGTTTCATAGAATTATAGATTCATAGAATCTCTTTAGTTGGAAAAGACCTTCAAGATCATTGAGCCCAACCATCAACCCAGGACTGCCAAATCCACCACTAAACCAAGGGCCACACCCAAAGGTTTTTTGGACACCTCCAGGGACAATGACTCCACCACTTCCCTGGGCAGCCTGTTCCAGTGCCTGACCACCATTTCAGTAAAGAAAATTTTCCTCATATCCAGCTTGAACTTCCCCTGGTGCACCTTGAGGCCATCCCCTCTTGTCCTGTCGCTTGTCACTTGGGAGAAGAGACCGGCCACCTCCTCGCTCCAACCTCCTTTCAGGGAGTTGTAGAGAGCAGAAAGGGAAAAAAACCCCTTGTGATTCCTGGGATGGACAAGGTGTGCATTTGGCTGGAAGAAGACTGGGAACTTGAGGATTCATGCATGAGATCAAACATAGTTCTGGGTTATTAGAGATCTTGAGGACAGTGGCAATTTTTTTCCAAGAGGTGTATCTGCACCCAACTGTTGCTTTGGTTTGTAGCAGCTCCTTTTTAGGGAAACAGCCTGCAGGACTCAAACAGTGTTTTTCCTTGGGAATACCTCTGGAAACATGTGTATGTCCTGTGCCAAGTGGCACACAGCCATCCTCCTGTGAAGAGGAGGATGGCCAGCACTACATTTTAATGACTGGTCCATGCGTTTCAGAGAGCAGGGACCGTCTTGCCTCCAGAGGCACTTTCTCTTTGAGGATAATGCTCTTCAAACTGGCCGGAGCTCTCTTATGCAGGGGATTATATCTGCTAAAACAAAGCTAGAAGAGAGCAATTGGGGAAATATGTCATGATTAGTCAAAAAGGCCAATTAAAAATGTTTTTAGTGGCTTAATTCTCCCTTAGTGAGTCTGGTTATTGGAACCATGATTTCTTTTGATTCAGATGGTATCTGCAGCAGGGTGAATCACTTGAACTGAAGCCCTGAGCTTTTGAAATACCAAATTTTCTTTTGGGAAGCAGAAAAATAGAGCTGGAGTTTAAATTCAGCTGATTTAAATAAGCAGTTTAAAAATACCTGCTTAAAAATTCCGGTGTATTTTAACCTCTCAACTTATGAAAGCAAAGAAAAATCAGCTTTTGGACAGGCTGTTTCAACAAACTACTTTGAAACCTCATGACATTGCCAAACACAGACTTTGAGGCTGGGAGGTGGGCTGGGAAGGTGAGCAGAATGAAACATCTGCCTTTCTCGAAGTGTGTCTTTTGCTTTTGACACAACACAAAAACAATGTTGAAGGTTTATTAGGTATGGTTCCAAACTGCAGGAGGGCAGAGTTAGACTGGATATCAGGAAGAAATTCTTTCCTGTGAGGGTGGTGAGACACTGGCACAGGGTGCCCAGAGAAGCTGTGGCTGCCCCCTCCCTGGCAGTGCTCAAGGCCAGGTTGGATGGGGCTTGGAGCAGCCTGGTCTGGTGGGAGGTGTCCCTGCCCATGGCAGGGGGGTTGGAACTGGACTTTAAGGTCCCTTCAACCCAAACTGTTCTATGATTCTATGATTACTGAAAGATTATTTTTCCATATGCAGCAGAGTGACTGACCGATGTAACTCCACCGTGTGCTGTTGACTCCTCTGAGAGCAGGAAATGCAACGCCACCTCTGATGCAGTGCCACCTCTGGGGCAGTGCCACCTCTGATGCAGTGCCACCTCTGATGCAGTGCCACCACTGGTGCAGTACCACCTCTGGGGCAGCGTCACCTCTGGGGTAGCATCACCTCTGATGCAGTGCCACCTCTGGCACAGCACCACCTGTGATGCAGTGTCACCTCTGCTGCAGCACCACTGTTAGGGTACCACAGGTAGAGGCATGGCCTGGAGGTACTTGTTAATGCTGCCTGGAGCCGTGTCCCCCCACTGTGCTTTCCACTCATTTGTGACACTCAGCAAGTGTCATTCGGTAGGCAGAAGAGTCCCCAGGGCTGCCCATGCCAGGCACTGGCACCGCTCACTGTGGACGGGCATGCTCCTCCCTTGCTCGTGTGCGATGCAGCCGAGGACACGCCATGGCTGTCCCTCCTGTGCCAGCTGTGTGGGACTCCAGCTGGGAGGATCCAAAGCTGTTTTTCCGTTTGATTTTCCTTCAGCAATGTGTTGGTGATGGTGTGGCCCCGATTGCAGCTGTAGGCAGACAGATGCAAGGAGCCCAGTATTCATTCCTGATGTTCTCTATGGCAACAGTAATTACGCCAGTATAAGGAGACAGAGGGACAAAGATGATGAAGGGAGTGGAACATCTCCCTTATGAGGAAAGGCTGAGGGAGCTGGGGCTCTTTAGCTTGGAGAAAAGGAGACTGAGGGGTGACCTCATCCATGGTTACAAATATGTAAAGGGTGAGGGTCAGGACGATGGAGCCAAGCTTTTTACAGTGCTGACCAATGATAGGACAAGGGGCAATGGATGCAAACTGGAGCACAGGAGGTTCCATGTGAATATCAGGAAGAACTTCTTTCCTGTGAGAGTGCCAGAGCACTGGACCAGGCTGCCCAGAGAGGCTGTGGAGTCTCCTTGGCTGGAGACATTCAAACCCCGCCTGGATGCGTTCCTGTGTGATGGACTCTAGGTGACCCTGCTCTGGCAGGGGGGTTGGACTGGATGAGCTTTCGAGGTCCCTTCCAACCCCTAGGATTCTGTGATTCTGTGACTTATACTATCATATTGTGGTATATAGGGTATTAGATACATGCACGTACATACATAGATAAATACGTGTAGGTGTATCATACGTGCATTACACCATGCAGGAGTGGTGAATGCACAACACTCTGTGCATACAGGCAAGGGTAGCCTTATTTTGCAACCAGTGATGGTGCATGAGCTTGGAAAACAAGAAAAGAGATGGTTAAGCAGATTTTTTTTCACTGTACATTGCAGGTTTTATTAATACACTTCATTGAAAGCCTAATCCTTCCGTCCGCTCGGCCAAAGTGCTGAGAAGCCCTTAATGCATGGTCGCAAAGGGAAACCTTCAGCAGCAACCAAGAAAGCAAACCTGACAGCCCAACTAGACATTTTGAGGGCCAAAACTTTTGTTTTCACCCTCAGGAGAGCTTCTACCTACCACAAGCCATTTATAGAGCTTTCCTTGGCTGTCATGGAGAGGTGGAAAGAACTCCTCTGGCAGGGTCCAGGGGCTTAAAGGCGGGTAGGCACAAGCTGGCATCACCCCACCAGCAGCAGCAGACACAGTCTTGGGTTCCCTGACCTTTGGTGTGAGCCCAGGGAGGGATGTCCATGCAGGATGTGCACAGCAGTCGTGCGGTGCCAGCTGGCTTGGCAGCTGTACTGCAAAGGCTTGGGCAAGGCAAAAGCATCTGTGCCACCACCCCAGCTGTAGCTACTCCCTGTTACTCATAAAAATTACACCATGAAGAACAAGGGGTTCATTGAAACTGGTCAATTAAAAGTGTATCTGCAGGTGTAAGTTGTGTTTTATTTGAGTCAAAGCCTACCTGACATTGCAACAGCTCAGGTAAGGCACCAGGAAGATAGATACACAACGTTTGGAGGGTTTCTGTCAAAATGCAGATGCTGAGGAATAACTCAAGCTCTTCTATGAAGAATGGAACAATCACGTCTCAGGAGAGGGCAGAGCAGCAGGTATTTGTAAACACAGCCAGTGGAAGAGAAGAAACACAGGCTTGGGGCTGACCAGTAGCAAAAAATGATAAAAGGAGAGCATTTGGTGAATTTGCAAGGGTAGAAAAGGGGAATTATGGCATTAAAGCTATGGTGAAAATAGCCTTATCCTAGAATTTCCCTCAAATAAAGGAAAAAACAGCGATGCCCCAGAAGTGATCAAAATCAAAAAGCTAAAGGTATTTCTGGAAATCCTGTGCCCTGGGAGTTGGCAAGTGGCATGACTCCATCCCAAAATACAACGGGTAGAAATCAGTTCCTGACATGTCCCACACCCCCTCCTTGCACTCACAGACCACCAAGCTGGCGCTAGATCAGAAAAGTGGTACAGCTGAACCTTTTCCATCCTTTAACGGGTCCTGGGAGTGCTCTTTTTTTCCTCCATTTTTCCTAGATAGGCTCAACCCCACGGTGTGTCACTTTTTTCTAAATGGCAAGCCACAGTTGCTTTTCAGCGGGCTTGTAGCAGGGGGAGTATTTTATGAGTCACCAGAGCCATCTGTTTTAGACAATTATTTTAGTGAATGATCTCTCTTTTATAGTTGGGCAATTCCTTTATTCTCCTGTTTAAGGATCAATTGGGTGAAGGAAAATGCGGGCTGGCCCCTCAGCAGCTCGCTGGCCCTCCCTCCATGAGCATCTGCTGGCATTAACCTGTGTGACTCACCCAGCTTCTACACTGCCCAATATTAAAATGGTCCATGGGAAGATTTTTAAAGCTGGGTTGGAACTATGCCTAAAGAGTAAAAAGAAACATTTTGGTGTCCTGGGCAGTTGCAAGCAATTTCTCTTCAGTTCCCTGCAGACTGCTCAGGAGAGAAGAACATCATGTGGAGGTGGGGGTTCCTCAAAACGCTGACCCGTGCCTGCTTCTCATGGTACCTGGACATTGTTCAAGGTTGGCAGCAAACATTTCCTCAGCACGGCAAGTTCCTCCCTCCTTGCAAGGGGTTTGGCTGGCTCCAGCCTCAACTCCTTCCCTTGGTTCCTGCTATCACAAGTGGCATTCACTTCCCTTTCTCCTTTCTGCCTGTCCATCAAACCCCAAGTGAAACAGCCTTCACAAGGCACACGTTGGGGTGGCTTCCCCTCACGGTTGGCAGCATGAGCCTCAGCAGCATTCTGCAAGCAAGCCTGGCACCACCGGGCCGGTCACCTTCCTGGTGTCCTTCCACAGGTGGCTGTGCAGGGTGGGTGGCTTCAGCCCAGCTGAGTTCCCACCCCCAAAGCCACCACAGCACCAGGCCAATACCCAGGCTCCTGGCAGCAGTGTTGGCCAAGGCTGGTGTGGAAGGTGTGGTACACGGGGTTTCTGTCAGCAAAGTCCTGTCACCCGTGGCCATCATGTGTCTGAGACCAGTCACCCCTGAGCCTCAGGACATGTCATGCCATGGTGGCCAGACCAGTTACAGGCCTTTACAGCTTTGGGATATCGTTCAATACAATGTTTTTTAAAAAAAATAAATACACTGGTGCTGGCTAGTGGTGGTGTCACACATGGTGTCTCCACCACCAGCCCTGCCATCCTCACACAGCACCAGAACTGCAAATATTTGATCCAATAAAAATAGTTGATCTGATACAAACTTTCCACAGAAGCAGCACAGGAAAGCCATGAAGCAGTCAGTGGGAAATAAATAACATTTTCTCTGCATAGCAATAGGCTGCAGGAGAAGCAGCCACTTCAGAGGCTTTTTTTGCCTGAGCAGCGCTTGAGCCCACGCTTGTGCTAACGCCACGTGGGTGCGGAGGGGAAGGAGAGCCCAGGCTTGCAGCTGAAGAGCCTGCAGTGATATGGTCCTAGTGGAGTCCTAGACCCCACCACCGCTGCTCTGGCTCTGCCCCTGTTACCCGAGGCACACAGCCACAGCCACAGCCTTGCTCCTGCTGGCACACCAGCCATGGACAGAGCACACGGAGGTGGGAGGCTCCTGGGCAGGGGCCAGGGAAAATGCCATTGCTTTTCTCATGGGTTCGCCCTTGGTGTCAGTGCAGTTCAAAGCATGGAGGTGGGTTTGGCTTCCCCTTCCTGCAGCACAGCTTGCACTTAAAATTGGGAGGTGGGCACCCTGCTGAGGTGTGTGAATCATGGAATCAAAGAATGGGTTGGGTTGGAAGTGACCTTAAAGATCATCTAGTCCCAACTCCCCTGCCATGGGCAGGGTCACCTCCCACCAGACCAGGCTGCTCCAAGCCCCATCCAACCTGGCCTTGAACACTGCCAGGGAGGGGGCAGCCACAGCTTCTCTGGGCACCCTGGGCCAGTGTCTCCCCACCCTCACAGGAAAGAATTTCTTCCTAATACTCAATCTAAATCTACCTTTCAGTTTAAAACCATTTCCCCTTGTCCTATCACTCCATGCCCTTGTAAAAAGTCCCTCCTCAGCTTTCCTGTAGCCCCTTCAGGTACTGGAAGGCTGCTCTAAGGTCTCCCCAGAGCCTTCTCTCCTCCAGGCTGAACAACCCCAATTCCCTCAGCCTGTCTTCACAGCAGAGGTGTTCCAGCCTCCTGAGGGCCCTCCATGACCCCCCTCTGGACTCGCTCCAACAGCTCCACGTCCTTCTTATGTTGGAGGCTCCAGAACTGGACACAGCACTCCAGGTGGGGTCTCACGAGGGTGGAGTAGAGGGGGAGAATCCCCTCCCTTGACCTGCTGGTCACGCTGCTTTTGATGCATCCCAGGATACTGTTGGCCTTCTGGACTGCAAGTGCACGTTGCCGGCTCATGTTGAAGTACTCACAGACCTTTATGAAGCAGGCCTAGGAGAAAATTGTGGGGCCAAGTGCATCAGCTAGGGAGCAGGGAAAAACAAGCAGCATTGTCCTGCATATTCTTCTCTGAAGTGGCTTGATCAGGAGATCAGTCCTGCTCTACATGATGATGAACCTTGCCAACACCCAGAAAATGGGAAAAGATGGTGGGGCTAGGGGCTGACAGGAGGGGTGGTGGCACACTGCAGGGGTGGGGATTCACACCTCTTGCAGCTCTGTAGTCCTGGTCTTTGAAGTCATAAACCTTCAGGCAGGACTATGCAACTCCCTATCTGGCATTAGACCACACGGTGCCAGCTACAGCCCTCCACAATGTACCACCACTGGAGAGAGACGTGCACACCATGATCAGGCTTTTGGGTTCTCTTTGAACCCCATGTCTTGCAGGCTGAGCTCTCCTGCAGCCCCCCCATAACCAACCCTGAACGCAATGGCACTGCAATGGGGTTACACCCGCGCCTCTTCAGCTTAGTGCTGTAAGTGATCAATGCCAAGGGGGTGAGCTGTAGGAAGGAACAGGGCTGGTGTCCTCTGAAGGAACAGCCAGCACCAGATAATTCCCTCCCTCCAACCTGTGGCATCCCAGGAAGGGCAGCAGGTGCTCCGAGATCCCGTCTGGAGTAGCAGCAGCCTCAGCAAAATCCATCTTGTCCTGCTGCATGGCCCTGCAGGGACGAGGCAGAAAGCCCTGAGATGGAGACCCACCACCACCGAGGGAAGGCCTGAGATTGCCTGGGGCTCTGGATGAGGAGGTGAGGAAAGGAGGGAGCCACCTCTGCAACCACGGTGGAGAGGGTTGCTGCTGAGAGCTGGAGCAGCAGCATGAGGCTGTGCACGTGTGCATGTGTGCGTGTGCACATCTGTGTGTGCACATCTGTGTGCATATAGAATCATCCAGGTTGGGAGAGACCTCCAAGCTCACCCAGTCCAACTGCCTACATCCCCACTCACCCACATCACCCAGCGCCACATCCAGACACCTCCTGAACACCTCCAGGGGTGGTGACTCCACCATGTCCTTGGGCACATCTCCATGTGTGTTCACACCTGTGTGTGCACGTGTGTGTGTGCTGGCTTGTAGCTCCCTACCACAGAAAATGTGAACACGAAGACCAAACCTCTGCACTTGCCAAGCTCTGGAGAAGGGCAGTTTCTGGGCACGGGGGGAATTCAGACTCTGTTTTGAACAGCAATCACAGCATCCTAAAAGAATAACCACCACGTGCCAGCCTCTGGCAGCTGGTGCTTTATCCCTGTTATCTGAAGGGGGCTTTGGTGGGTTACTGTGGACCTCTCCTTGCTCTGCCTCCCATCCCACAACCCCTCTGGAAAGCTAACTCTGGGAGACCTCACTTCTGGGGCACTCCGGCAGCCCCTTCCCTCCAGCCCTGGTGATACCCTGAGCTCCTCGTTGCCTCCCTGAATTGATGCACCAGCACCCCGGGAGCCTGCCTGCACCCGCTTCCAGGGAAAAACAGCCTCCGAGGTCTTGAGCAGCAACTCCTCCTCACCACCACTTTGCAGAGAGGAAACTCTTCATCGCCAGGAATGGCTCAGAAACAGGAGATTTTCACACAGCTCCCAGCCCAAGCAGCTCAGCTTACACAGATCTGCTGCTTCCTTCTTTTCCTCTGCAATAGGGAAAAATAAAGGATATAACCAGAGGCACAAGTGCCAGTGCTCTGCACCTCATGTGTGCCTTATGTGCCTCTGTCGCATGTCCTGGGAGGTTGGCACAGCTAAATATCACTTAGCAGCTAAAAGCAGCAAAAGCACAGCAGGACATTTGCAGAGCCCCTCACCTCCCCTGCTGCTTGGACCTGCTGGAGACCCTGGGAGAAAACGCCTCTTCCCGGTCTGATACAGAGATTTCCCTCCCACAGGGATAGTTGGCACTGAGAATATTTGTGTATGGTTTCCCCTTCCCAATTCTATCTGAATAAAAAAGAATTTCTGAATTTCTGGCAAATTTCCCTTCCCAACTGTTCCAGGTATTTTAAATCTCATGGTGTGCTACCACGAGGAAAGCAGACTGGGTGTCAAATGTTTATAACGTAGAAAGCTCAAGTAAGCTTAAGAAGTGAGATATATTAATGAAAAAAATCAATTTGTGTTTCACTAGGGAGAAATTAAAAGCAGGAAAGGTGGAGCACTGTTGAGATTTTGCACCCGTGAGCTGTGCTGCCACTTAGGATTCCTCCCCATGTCTTGTAATATCAGGGTTTTAATTAAAGACTCAGATCCTTAAGACAAGTAATTAAGTGCCAGGCCCAGCATGCCCTCAAATCTATCCAAACGAACAAAACAGAGCTGATGAGATGCAGCAAGGGGGAGGAGGATTTCTGCCCCAAATGGCTTG
Organism: Aegotheles bennettii; assembly: GCA_013398125.1. Taxonomy (NCBI): domain Eukaryota; kingdom Metazoa; phylum Chordata; class Aves; order Caprimulgiformes; family Aegothelidae; genus Aegotheles; species Aegotheles bennettii. The sequence goes on along the minus strand of VZRW01007110.1, from coordinate 161,468 downwards.
CAGTGCCTAGCTTCTTCTTTTTTGATTTTGTTTTTGAATTGGAGGTTATCACTGCTGCTCAGTGTCCCACAGCCAAAGCCTCCCTTCGGTTATCAGACCTTGCATGCCAGGAGCGTGGGCTGCTGCCCTGTCCTGCTCTTGCAGCCAAGCCCCCGTGGTGCCAGGGGGACCATGGGGTGCACATCCCTGCATCGCCTGCCTCCAGGAATGGGGTTTAAGGGCTCTGCCTTGGGAACCTGGGTGCCAGTGCTTCCATCCCAGGTGCTTCCAACCCAGCAGCAGTCGTTTCCATAAACGTTGAAGTGACCGAGAACATGCTCCAGGTGCCGGCAGGGCCCTTCCACCCAGGAGGGGAAGTGTTGTCAGTGCAAGCATTTTGCCACCAGGCACCCCCGGTGGTTTTTGCTGCTTGAAGGGGTCCCCAGCCAGCGTGGCCACAGGTCAGAGAGGAGCAGGGACCCGTCTTGTCCCACCTGGTCCCTGTGTGGCAGGGTGGGAAGCCATGAGCTGAGCCGCAGGGCTTGCACGCTGAAACTGTCTGGTTTTCCCCCTAAACTAACTAGCTAATTAAAGATACCTTCCCCTAACCCTGCCAGACTCCTGCCATGAGACCGCTGAGCCCGTAACCAAAGCTCCTAGCCAAACCCACTGCATTGGTACAGCCAAGGGACCCGTTGTTCCCCGACCCACCCTGTTTTCACCCAAAACAAGCAGCACCACACAGACTTTGGTGGGGTTTGCATCAGCTCCAAAGCACTGTGGGGGTGCGAGTCTTTGGCAAACTGGTTCAGAGTGCTTCACCCTTTGGTGAAACCACCGAAGCACACAGGTCTGGGGCTGGAGACGTGGCGTTTGCCCAACCACAGCTTCTGGAGGAGCCTGGGGTGCACCCAAGCTTTCCCTCCGAAAACCCAGGAGCACCTGCTGCCCAGGGTCTCGCCCGAGGACACAAGGCCCAGCATGAACATGAGATTCATGTTCTTTGTACAAACATTCCCTGTGACTGCCAGAGGGACCAGTGCAGAGAGGAAGGCATTAACCTCCCTGCAGCAACCCTCCTCTTCTTAAATCTAACTCGTGCTGGCAAAAACCCTCTGTCAGATCCAACTTGTGCTGCGGGAAAAAATAAAAATACCATCAATCAATCACAAACATGCCATAATAAATTTTAAAAAGGGAAAAATACACAGAGACACGCATATAAAATCTGCTTCGTGGCGCAGGTTTTACTCCAGCACTCACTAGGTGGAATATAGATGTTGTGGGCTGTTACACCCACTCGGAGCTGCCAGCTTTGCTGCTGCCTGCGCTACCAACACGTTTCTCCAGGTGGGATGTGTGGGCAAGGCCCAGCCCTTGCACAGGCACCCGAGGATGTAAGAGCCATACTTCAGGGAGAAGCTTAGAAAGGGGAACCAGCTGTTATCCCTGGTTTTCCCCCACGATGCAGCAAGCACTGCAGGACGAAGCCAGGCATTTCCCAGACACGAGTCTCTTGTTTGTCTTCTCTGCTGACCTCAAAACAAATGGAGTAATTCTCTGAGTAGTTCTGAATAATCCTCCATATACTTTTATTAGCATGCAAAAGCACTTCCTTTGCAGCAGCAGGTGTGCCAATGGTAAAGGACCACACTGAAGGTACCGTTCAAGGGGTCGTGTTGTATTCCTGCTTCTAAACAAGGACAGGACAGCTCCAAAAATAGTAGAAAATAATTTTTTGCCTTGCTGAGCCCTCTGATTACGCCAGTGTAACATGACGAGGTGTCCCTCTTGCCCCTGCATCCCACATTGAACACTTACCAGCCCCTCTGTCCCCCTGCCAGCAGCCGCGGGACCCCCCTCGCCATGGGGCTGGCTCCCAGAGTCCCCACGTGATGGCAAGGGCACCTTTGGGCCCCTTCACGCCCCCATGCAGGGTGCTCCATCCCTCCTTAAGGGCAGTAGCTCCTTGCCCTGTGGGCCCTTCGCAGCTGCCTGGCCAGGCGCTGGGGCTGGGGGTGCAGCAGCCCGTGTCTGAACCCCCCAAAACCCCCACCTTGGGGCGCAGGGACCGGAGTGGTGCTCAGGCACACGGACCGAGGCTTTTCAGCTGTCCCTGTGTGTGTGTATTCATGCAGTGTGGACACATTCGCCCACAAAACACTGAGCAAAATAGGTGAACAGCTGTGCTGAAGCAAAAAAACATCCCATTTGACTTACAAATGAGGGGTTTTTTTACTGCTTTTTGGGAAGCTTTGCTGCACAGCCAGCGCCACCGTTTCACCCTTTGCTTCAGGGTGGAATGGGGAAAAATAAACACCAGAAAATTGCGTTGACCGACGAAGGCTGAATTGTTTTAGCAGCTTCATCTCCCCAGAAGCCACAGCTGTTTGTTTCTTAGGAGATTTAGTGGGAAGTGACTTTGCCCTCTTACACCCTGTTCCCCAAGCCACCGCCTGGGAGCGGGGCCATGCACCCACGTCCTGGCTCCTGGAGAAGGACCAGCTTCATCAGGGAAGTGACCTGATGGCACCCCCCGTGCTGCTGTCTTCTGCTGGGAGGAGGGCAAAGCACGGGATGAAGCCATGTATGTCTCTCCTGGGAGGTGACAGGAGAGCTCTGAGCAGAGGAAGGGGGCAGAGAAGGATGCGCTCCCCCTGCAAACGCAGCACCTGGCACGCTCCTGGGAGTGACATTTTTGAAATGCAGAAAAAACCACCACAGATGTTGGGAGGGAGAGGAATTGCCATGCAGAACTTGGCTCCCCATTAAAAAAAAACCCCACAAACCAAAACAAAGCAGTAAAAGCCCATAGAAGTGGCCCAGGTGAGGTGGGGCAGTTAGACACGTGCACGAGCAGGCTCCCGGGAGCAGTGTTTTGGTACGTGCTGTCTGGGTGTGTGCAGCTGCTGAGGATGGGTGAAGCATGGCCCCATCTGTGGGAAAGCACGGGGTGCCCCTGGTGTTCCTTGCCAGGCCACAGACCCGAGCCTGGCACGTGCGCTGAGCTCTGCCAATCTCCGTCCCTCGGGGTAAAGCCCAGCACCACCAGGGCACCAGGCTGCTGAGAGACCCAGAAGCTGCTAGTGACAGTGACGGTACCTGCCACTGCCACCACTGTGGTGCTGGAGAAGTAAGGAGGGCTGTTGTGTGGAATCAGATATCCAGTAACTCATCTGTGTCCACACAGCCTCTCCATGTCCTTGGGCATGGCTTGGGAGCAAGGCTACGACTGCTCCTGGTTGCAGCTCCTTCCCTTTCAGTGGGGAACGCCAGGTTTTTGTCTTGGGTGCTTGCCTGTGCCCTGCCTTGTCCAAAAGGTGCCGTGGGAGAGGTGTCCACCATGGCTGGAGAGGTGTCCTCCTGCCTTGGAGCAGCCACAGCTCCACCATCCAGCTGCCACCGCCACCAACTCCCCCTTAGCGGACAATTAAGAAGCACACTGCTTGGCTTCAAAACATACAATATACTTTATTGCCTGCTAGATAATCAAAGTGAGGAGTAAACACCATAGCTGGAAAAAGCAGAAAAGGACCAGGAGAAGGAAAAGAATATCCAGTCACCAAACAAGTTATCAGGCAATAAACCATACACAATATAAATAATCTGTTTCCCAAACAACTAAATCTTTATTTTGCTAATGGCCATTATATGGTTAATTATCAGTAGTAAAATCTCTGGATTTCCTTTTCTACACAGCATTAGTAGTAAGAAATATATAAGGGACTCTGCAGATAGCAATACAAAGGAGTTATATACACAGGCACCTTCTGTGGAGCAGGAACAGAACCTCAACTAATAAGGAAGGGCTATCTACAAACCAGAAGACCATGGTAATACAATATTAGCTCAGACTTAGTTTAGCTGCAGCCTCTCCACAAGGTAGGCTAGCCAACTTATGTATACATATATATTTTAATATAGATATATATAGATTTATTATTTTAAAAATAATGTGAACTACCTGTAGTTCCTAGACTAATTTTAAAGAGGCAGTGTACCTTTCCGAAGCTTCATTTCAGGAAGTATATTAAAAATGGTATATAAAAGACTAGCAGACCCAAGCTCGCACATCCACTCCTGATATCTCCCCTCCAAATTTTTTTCCTGATGCTATAGCTGCCATCCGCACTGACAGCAATGCCTTTAGTCGTCTGGATTGCTATTTATGCTGCTGTAATTGCTACCACTAGGTTTACTGGATTATAGTGTTAGTAATTGTTGGTTATAAATAGCAATAATGCTGCAGTACACTGTCAAAGCCCGGCCGCGTTATGAAGATCTAGTCTGTATGTGCATGCAGTTTTGTTGTTTAATCTAAAAGAATATTTCTCAGTCAAAGTGCTTCCCCTGCCAACCCCCCGTGTTGCTCAGACCATGTCACCAGGGCTCCCCTCTCTAAGGAGGATGTGATGCCTCTCACCCCACACCAAACTCTCAGCAGTCCTTCACGCAGCATCCATCCATCCATCCATCCATCCATCCATCCATCCATCTGTGTCCTGAGGGCTACTAAATACGACTTATTAAAATTAAACCTGACTATTTGAGGAAATGCTTTTAACACATTTTGGGGGGGCTCTCCAGATGGGCTCCCCACAGCAGGCAGGCAGGCAGCAGAGCGCTGCCCGTTGCTGCCGTCCGAGAGCCAAACCCAAGCTGCCAAGCAGGGGATGGGGAAGGGAGAGACGTTTGCTGTGGACACTGTCAGGACCCAGCAAGACCAAGGGTGCCTTTCGTGCCACCTGTTTCCAGTCTGCTCCCTGTTTGCACCTTGGGGTCCACTCGCAAAGGCAAAGCGGGAGCATGCACGTGAGACAGGCAGCAACTCTTCCCATGGAATATCCTATTAAAAGCACGGATCAAGGGACAAGGCCCCTTTCATCAGCGATGTCCTTTTCCTCTCCACCCAACCCTCGCCAGGCTTTGCTGATCCTGAAGTGCTGCACCACTTTTGATCATGATGCAGATGTCACTTAGCATGCTCCTTTGCCATCAGGGTTTCTCGAAGCCTCTCCCCACACCAGTGATGACAACCTGAGATGCAGTCGCTCTGCTCCGGGTACCACCCCGGTGGTGAGGAGCCAGGTTTGCATCAGGTGGCTCAGACCCTGGCAAGACCTGAAACACAGCAGTGTGAGCACGGGGGGCTCCCACTATGGCAGAAAACCCCTTGGAGAGATGGTTGGGGAGGTGGGAGGTACATTTCTGGCTTCTGCTCTGTTTTCACACATGCCCAGGGATTGCCCCCAGCCTACAACCTTTCCATGTGACCTGCCAAGCCAGGATCCAGCCTGTGTGACTCAGCACAGTCTCACCAGCATGAGGGACCTCCCTGCTACCCAGGGACCTGAGACTGGCACAGGCCACTGGGCAGAAACGACCTCCTGTCCAAGCACCAACATCTGGCCCAAAGCGTACAGCACACCCTCAACTGGAGCTGTCTTTTGAGGGTAGCAGAAAACACTGATCAGGAAATGTGTGGCAGTAAATAAACGGCTTCCCATAACAAGCCTGGCACTTTCCTAGGGGAGCCTAACAATGGGTATTTGTGAAGACGGATGCCCTGATGGAACAGGAGGTATCTGCAGTACTACAGAATGATGGATGAACTCTATTTAACAGCATCCCTGTCGTTAGTACTTTGCCAGGAAAATACATCCTTGCTGAACTCAGCATTACCCTCTGCATCTTTGCTTACAAAACAATAAAGCTAGAAAATTCCTGACTGATATTCCATAGTGACCCCAGGAGCAGCAGGTATCCTTCTCCATCTCATCCAAGCACCACCTGGAGCATGTAGGCAGGTACCATAAGAAGAGAGGCACACACAAAAGCTGGAAGCTGACCTGTATGATATAAATCCTTCTGCCTATACTGGGAAAGCCACTGTGTATGGATGCCATTTAACACTCAGTCACCTCAGTTCCTGCCTCTCCACAAAGTATTACTTCATCTTATTTATGTGCCTGGACCTTCTTTACCCTTGGTAAAAGGGTACCCTCACCCAGATGGATGTGCAAGCACAGCAGAAGGGGAATGCTCCTTTTTTTTTTAGTATTTTGGTAAGAATTTTGTGCCTGCAAAGGTTACAGGATTAGTGTTATTTCTCTCTTCTGTTTGTTAGCAATTCCTGTTCACCTCTACAGGACTCAAAGCACATGCTGATACTCAACAGGAGGGAAAATACAAGAAGCACCCCGCTATGCTGGGACACGGAAAAAAAAGTCAAATTTTAATGAAGTACTTACATTGAACCTAAAATCAGCTAAAGAGTCACCTTTACTGGCTGCTCTTGGGGTTTTTTGACTACCAAGGAGAAGGGTGGAAGTCATGCTCTGGTTGATCCGCTGCAGAGTGCAGCCTGGTTTTGTCACTTTTAGCTCCACCACAACCTATTTTTGCTTACCCTGGGCTGAACAGCAGTGGCGAAATCAGGGGGAGCACAGGGATTAAGAGCCCAATGGAGCGAGACACAAACTGTGAAACATGGAGAAAAACACTTTTCCTTCTCCCAAGCATTGCTGGAGATTGTATGGACAGTGAAAGCTGGGAACTGCTGAACATACTGGTTAATTTGCAGCTGAAGTGCAGATTGATAGGCACCAACTGTATTTCATAGATCACGTATGAAACCAGGAGCCAAAAACTCCTAGTGCTAGGCCATCCTTGCCAGGGGGATTACTGGGCTTGGGGGGAAACCAGCTCATCCCTTCCACACACTTCATTTCCCCTTCTACTGTGCCATTTCTTCCACACACAAGGTTGTTGAGGAAATTGCATTTTCTGAACTGTTCTGTTTCACCCATTCCCTTTTTAGCCATTAAATGCTGCTTCTCTCTACACTGGGATTGCCAGCTACTGCAGCAGGGTGTCTGTGGAGATACTGCCCTCAAGAAATCAGCCTCTGGCCAGCACACAGTTGCACTGGCCTTCACCAAGGGCTCTTACTGGAACTAAACAGATGTGGGTCTCTCACCCACCTATGTACCTTGTCATAGCCATGCCCACAACTGGCATCACCTGGAGCAAGCACCCATAGAAGGCCAATGTTTTTGGGGCCTCTGCTTTGTGTCCTGCTGTGGTTTCAGTTATTTTAGCTCTTTGATACAGCACCCAGTCTCTGATGCCCGAGTCCATACCACCACATGGAGTGGCTTAAAGGGGCCCTTGGGGCCACAATGGCAACTGATGGGCACTGCAAGCCTCCTCTGCCACCACTTGCTGCTGTTCCTTGTTGGGATCACAAAGCCAAGGATGTGCGTGGCCGGTGCCCAGCAGCACCTGAGCACCCTGCACAGCCCTTGGCAGCGCTGCCGGTCCCTGCCATGGCAGCATGGGGCCAGCTCGGGGCTACTGTGCATTGCAGAAGGTGCCAGCACTGCTTGCCCCTGGACCTGGGGGACTTTGCCATTGCCTCCCCCTGCCTCCGAGCTGTGCGGTGCCGTGCGGAAGAAGAGCAGGGCTGGTGGGACCTGGGGCCAGGTCCCAGCAGGACACCAGCATGGCCTGGATGACCTTCACCCGGTGCCTGGACCTTGAGCGTGGAAGAGGTTTGCTGACCTGCTCCTGTAAGCCTACAACTTCTGCTGAGCACTTGCAAAACCCTGCCCTGGCACCAGTTCCAGCAAGCGGGAGTGCAGGCAGGGACCTTCCCGACAGCCTGGCATGGGCACAAAATGCAGGCAATTGCCTCCCTTGCTTGAGGATGTGCTCCCTCCTTTGCCTCCCCACTGGATGCCTCTTCCCAGGAAGGGGCATTGTGCACAGAGAAAAGCATGGTGTGTCCCCACGCGACTCCTCAGCAAACCATGGCATCTCCCTGGGTGGATCAGCACACCATCAGCAAGGCAGCACACCGCTCCTGTGAACACATTGGACTTGCTCCACTGGTCTCCTAACAGCTTCAAAATGATTCCACTAGTCCTGGTTTTGGAGTTGAAGAGAGTGTTACAGGTACAGTCATAGGTCCCTGCCCCAAAGCAGAGACCCAGGGATGTCCTGGTCCCTGCACTGCTGACACCATCGTGGGCAGCTATTCCCACGCCTCCCGGGGAGAGGCTGGATCGGACACCAAGCAGGGATCTCCCTGTGAGAGGGAGGAACACCAGAGGACAGGCAGGAAAAGGCCCCTCTCCAAGCCCTGCCTAATGAAATGGATGCTATTCTCCTTTGCTTTCCTCCTCACAATATGGCTTTAATGATGGACTCGTAGTGTCTGAAAACGGTACCGAGGAAAAAGCTGGCAAGCTGGGTTGTTTGGGGGTTGATTTTGGTTTGCTTTTCTGGTTTTTTACTGTCAGAACTCTGTAAAAAAATAATAATCAAAGGCAACTGCTAGATAGAAAACACAGCATGAGGAGAAAGGTCTCTTTGAACCTCGCTGGTATGGCTATTAACCGTCAACCTGACACAGCATTTGAAGGAAGAGATTTTCAGAGGCATGGACAAGTCCTGTGGCTACAGCAATAAGGTTGGGCTGGTGCTCCCCGCAAATCTCAACTCAGATTTCTTCTCATCATTATTTCTAAGGTTGCATTTATAAAAACAGCTAAAATGCTTCTCCACCTAACATCTTTTGAGGACACCATCTTTTTCTCCTATACCCGAGTTTTGTACTTAGGCACTGGGGGAATAAACCACCCTCAAAAAGTAGACAGTCAAGCACTGGAAAGAATGGCATGGGGAAATGTTTGAGACTCTGTTGTTAAAGGCTTTTAAGGGGGACAGGTTTAACACCTACCCATCAGGTATGTGAGAAGTATAGCTTAAACTGTCTTAGGGCAGAGAAACTCTCTAGCTGATGTCTCCAAAGTCCTTTTTGGCCCTGTGACTCCATGCCAAGTAAGTACTGCCAAGACCTCATCCTGCCACGACCCGGGATGTGTTTAATATCCTGACCAGCTGCTTGGTTTTCTGCCTTGGCTTGCTGTTCGTCCAGGGACACACACAAGCTCTTCAGACATCCTACTAGGAGTCAGCTTACATCCTCCTCACAAACCATCAAAGGCCTGTCTACTTTTACAGTTCCCCTGAAAAAAACCTAGGGAGCAGCAAACCAAGAAGAAATGTTCACCTCAACATTCCAAAAGCTTTCCTTCAGCCGTTTGTTGTCTTGACAAATGTCGGCCGAACTGTTGGCAAGTTGGTAACAAGCAAGAAAACCCCACGGTGACAAGAATCACTGCGCCCTTTAAATACCCTCCCTTGGTTCTTGCCAATAGCTCGCACAAGTGGGACTTTCAAAGAGCAGCTGGTTCTTCAAACTTGCTACAAGTAGCCCAAACAATTGCCTGGTTTATATGAAACAATACTCTGCCTCAAAAAAAAAAAAAGAAATGAAAAAAAGTCAAGCCATGAGCCTGGGACATTGTAAACAGGCACCCACAAACATCGAGATGAAATGCCATGAGCAAATACCACCACAACTGTGACGATGCTCTGTGATGCTGCATTTCATGTAACACGACTGCCCAAAGCTGGCCTGGCACTCTGAGCTCCTCCCAGCTGGCTTACAGAGCACGATTCATACAACACTAATAGCAACTACCTACAAGGAATGGAAGGAAGTGAACAAACAGCAACAGCAGCAGCACTGGCTCGCCACGCTCACCTATGGATGGCCGTGGGAACCCATCTGCCTCCCATTCCTGCAGCCAACGGTTATTTTAGCAGTTTGCTGACCTCACCACAGAAACCCAAGCAAAAAATGCAGAATTTGATGCTGGCCTTTCCCATAGGCTTGACTGCACCCTGAATTATTTTTTTCCACCAGTTCATAAAATTTCATGTGGGTTGAAGAAGACCATCTAGTGACACATTGAATGATGAAAGTCTGTGGCACCCTTTCTGCTTTCATGTTTCTTGATGAAATAAATGCCCAGTAACAATAAGATGAGGATAAACATGTCTTTGCATCAGCAGTAACGCCATGCACACAGGGCCCTGAGACCACCACCACCACCACCACAGTATTTCAAGAGGACAGCCGGAGGTTACAACAGCAAGTATCTGGTGCTGCTACAGCCAGCATGAGATCTTTGCCTGTACAAACTCAAAACCACAGGGAACTGCTCACCCGACACAAGCTCTGTCACACCAAGTGCCTAGGACAGCTTTCAAACAGAAGCAGGTAAAAGATGAGAAATTAAAAGCAACATTTGACTGGTGTGAGTGAAGACAGGCTGAGCAACAGCCCTCACTGTGATACGTGGATCCTGCGGGCGCAACTCTTCCCTCAGCTTTCTCAGCAGGTGCTGAGAGGTCTGCCCGCACCCTGCAGCTGCCATCCCCATCCAATCCACTTGGATGCAGCCTTCCCGATGGCCAGGGTGCCTGCTCCACAGGGAAAGCAGCAATGCTTCCTGCAAACTGCTCTTGATCCCACAGGCTTCCCCCATGCGTACCTGCTGGCCTTGGCCAGGTAACTGGAAAAGCTAGTATTATGTTTATTTGATCTGAAAGTTTCTGCAGTGATTACAGAGAAAGAAAATTTAACTGTCTGGGGACTTTTTTTCCCCTCCCTAAGAAAGAAATATAGAACTGTGGTAAGTTGTATTTTGCAAGTTAAGGCTTAGTAGAGTTAACGCAAACATCGTAGGTCTGATACACAGTGCTGAAGGGGGTCTGGTTTGGCTTTTTAAAGAAGCGTGTGGCTCCAAGGTACACTAGCTGCTGTAACAAGCCATGCACTAAAAAATGAACCCAGCCAAATTCTCATAAACTGTGAATCTGTTCTCAACAATAAACTGTTGGGAGGAGGAAATAATTCATTGCATTTCAAAAGCCTGCTGGGTTCCTGACACTGGCGCTTCTCCTACACAAAGCCCAGGAGCAAGAGGGCCCAGGGAGCCCAGCCTTGCTGCTGTACCCACTTTGCTGGAGGAGCCCACCTCCCTGCGCCCAGCTTTTCACAGAAGCTGTGTCTGAGGCACAGCCATAGCTGGGAGAAATTGCAGTTAAAATACCACTCATTAAAGAAAGGTGGGTCTTTCAGAGTTGTGCAGTGGCTCGGGAAGGTGTGGGACACTGCCCATCCTACTGAAAATCAGTGGGATGTTCTGCTACTGATGTCCATCAAGTTTTTAGCCACTCGAACAAAGAGAGGAGAGGAAAGGCAAGGTGATTGAAAAGAAGGTGAGAAATCTGTAAGCAAAGCTTGACATTCCCAACTTCAGCAACATAAACAAACCTGTACAGCAAAGACACTCGTCTCTATCAAATAAAAAGCATTTTCAATTGGACATTAGATTCAGCAAAAGCAACAAAACCAAACCAGTTCTTATTTTTAAACAGCTTTTATGTTATTTATGCCCCTTCTATCTTAAGAGCAATGGATTTCCAGTGGCTGAGATTTATGGGACGGTGGTTTGATGCTGAAGGCAGCTGCACACTCCAGGCATGCCACCACGTCCTCCTGCAAGCACTGCCAAGTGTGACAGTCCAGTGCTGCCAAGGGCCTCCCATCTAGGTCTGAGGCAACGCCTGGCATCTCAAAACTGACATCCACCACTTCACATTTATTTGGAGTTTGTTAAACTGGATTTGTGGTTTTATTAACCAAAAGGAGCAAAAAGTTACTCATATTGCAAAGCGCTCTGAGTATTTCTGAACGGTTTAAAAGCCCAGAAAATGTTATTTCATTATTAAAGATGCTTTTAAATCCCTGCTGACAACCCTTGGCTGTCAATTATAGAATCACTTTGCCACGGTGGAACAGCACATTCATTTTTTTGCCTAGGTTTTTTTAAACAAGCAGGAGATCAACAGAGTCTGTGAACATGAAATTACTGCTTCTATAGTGACTCGTGTGTTTCACGTGTGTTGACATGTTTTCCATCATGTTTTCATGGTTCTCCCACATGAAACATGTATTCCGTGCCCAACACTCACAAATCAGTGATTTTAAAAATGCATCTGTTTGAAAATGCTAAAATAAGGACCCAGTCCTTCAGATAACTTGGAGATTGCTGTTCTAACCCCTCCAATGACTAAGGTATGTCAGGTACATTTTGCCACCTGGGAGATACAGAAATCTCTAAAAAATAAGTATTCTTTCCCTGACTTGTTTATAAATAACCGAGCACACGGTGCACACTGTGAGCAGTGCAGCCACCAGAGCTCGTGGCAGCAAACAGTGCATTCCAGGCAGTTTCTGTATAAAAGCCATGCGTGGATCCTGTTGTTATGGATGTACAGACACAACCAAATAAAATTCTGTTTCACTTTTATAAGGACTTTTTACGAGCACCCTCCCTTTCAGCTGTTCCCTGAGCCTGGCCCAAGCAAAGCTGCCAGCGACCGAAGGACAGACAGACTCTTCCCTGCGTGCTCCTGCAGCACTGGGCACACCAGGGGCTGTCCCACACTTGCCAGTGCTGCCACCACAAAACCCACCCCCACCCCTCGAAGCAGGCAGTAACTGCATGTGGCCACCCCAGGGGGGTGCTCGGGAATAGCTGGTTCCCACTGTGCTGCCTCACACCTGCAGTGGGGCTGCGGCACCCAGCAGTGGACAACACTACTGCACCAGGTACCACCACACCAGAACTGTGACCCATCTGGGAACCTGTGGCCTTAAAGACAGAGGCAAGTTACAAACACCGAGTTTCAGCAAACCAGTAACAGCAAATACTCATGACAAGCAGCACAGCAACGGAGCCTCCTGCCACAGCAACCCTCAAACTGTGCCAAGGGCACTGTGCTGAGGAGGCGTTGGACTCAGCGAATCCAATGGGTGTAAAACACAGCTGTCCTGATGGCTAAACCAAAGGCTCCTCTGTTTCCCTCACACACCAGTCAGCACAATTGCACTGTGAACCTGTGCTGGTAACCGCCAGCACCCTGGACCTTGTATGTCCTACGCCTTATGAGATCAGGTGCTTCCATGCTGCATCCCCTAGCAACCTTCATCCCTAAGAGACTCCCTGGCTGCCGTGGATTTCTGCATGAGAATTAAGTAGTTATCTTCACTTGAAAAGATTCCAGAGGTGAATTAACTATATCCTAAATGTGGTACACTACAGATAGTTACTAGTAAAGATGTTCTGGGAAAAAAAATATGCACCAAGACCAACCAGTCACACAGCAAATGCTTCCCTCCATTACTTTCCAGGGTAAGACTATGCCTTGTGCCAACCAAGCACAATAGATCTTCTGGAAACACAGCAGGGAGAATTTTCTTAAGCACCGATTAAAACATCGATGAACACTTGGTATTCTTTATGACATAATGTTATATTACTTATGTTAGCAACACTTATGCCACATGCCAAATACACCCATAATCTAGAAGCGAATGCACGGTTCAGAACTGCATCACTCCTCAAGCAGCTCACATATTACTTCTGGCTGAAAAGTTACCACCACAGTCACTGAAGCAAAGCACAGCATCCATTCCAAGCCACAGACTAGAACTGCAATTTCTCCTTTTTTTTTTTTTTTTCAAATGAGCTGGCAAACCTCACTCTTGAAATTGGAACCTCTTGAAGACAACGACATAGTCCATCTGCTGTGACGGTGATTTCCCTGCCACCTTACTTCCATTAGAAAACACTGCACTCCAAAACAAAAGGAAACCCAGCTTTGTTGCTGTAACATGTCAGTCTCTGCAAACAATTTACATAGCTGCTCTAGCTGGAGACACATTACACCCCTCACTCTCAAACTACCACCTACTGAAACCTGGAAGCTCATGAAGGTTTGACTTTCCCGTTGAGTTCCCAGCTGGGTTTGTTATGTTTTGTTTCGCAAAACCTTATCCGAGCGGCTGTGGGCAAGAAGAGATCCCAACGGCGTGGACAAAGCTGCTGTGGCATGGACACGCTTTGCTGTCCCAAAGGGACAGGGAGGTGTGTGGGGACAGAGCCTCCCTCAGCCAGAGCTCTGCTCCATGTCAAATGCCACAACCACGAGTCTTGGAAACGTTCACCCATGAGCAAGAATGGGTCTTTGACCGAGCCAGCGAGGACCAGACCAGACAGAACACCTTGGAATGGAACCGTCTGTCGGAGACACTCCAGGAATTTGCTTCAAACGACATCGCCCTGACTCATGCTAATGGCAGTGGCGTGCTGCAAGGCCTCTGGAACAAAGTCACTTGTTTCACGATGGAAAACACACCAACTCGAGACACTGGGTTAACCGGAACGTGCATAGCTCAGAGCTAGCACTGCAGAAGGACTCAGTGGCATCACAAAAGCCGCTGTTACTGGACACTGACACCAAAGCCAAGTACCTTCAATTACTGACAGAATGGGACTATCTGACTTCCAAATTCTCAGCTCCTGAAAGGTGGTAAGATGTTTTATTGACAGTGATCAGCAGTGTTTAGAGGGCACCAGTTAGAACAGAAATCTCATTATGGTAAACTTTCTGAGATTGGTATCCAAGATACTGGACCATGAAACTTTGGCAATGTGCTGCAGAGCCTTACGACCTCCAGCAGCAATATAATTTTAAGAGTCTCACCCATGAAAACATCTAGGAATCAAGGTTTTCAATTCAAGGAAAGCCTGAAATTAAATCTTATAAAATCTAGGTGTTGACCAGGTATTAAGGGAACCCATCCAGACCTTGAAAGGAAGGGAACTGATTCTCAGATTGGTCTGACTGGAGCCTGATGGTGTGCCATAACTGGGAAGCCTTTGGTAGGTCATACATGTAACTTTAAGATGTATTCCAAATACTTCTTTTGGATGAGGAGGACACCTAAGAGTTCATTTATTTTATTTTCTCCCCCTTTTCCTTTCTTTTTTCCTTAAAATGGATGTTGTTTGATGGCAACACCAGCCTTCTCTTACTATGCAAACTAATAAATGCACCTAACACGCTCTGTTACTTCTCCATATGCAAACACTAATGTAAAAAAAAAAGTATTATATAAAATGCTACAGAGTGGATTAAAGTATTCGGTGTCCGCATTCAGAAAATTATGCTTCGGTGCTAAGCCCGATACCCTGACTGAACTGGTTTGATTCTTAGGTCTATTCCATCTAGTTCTTGTTTCATGGGCTGGCCAATGGATTGAAATGCTGCTCTATATGGAATAAACGTTTTGTATCACTTCATATAGGCTGGATTTTCAACTGGAGTTTCAGCTGGGGTTGAGACAGCTACATCTTGCACTAATTTATTTCTGCTGAAGACCTGACCTTATTTTCTCCTATCAGAAAGTAACCCATGAAGTCTGGCTGAAACCAAGTACATTTTAAATACAATTATATTAGAACCTGATTTCTGTTTCTGTGCCAAGAACAGTCCACAAAAAGAAGCTGACACTGAATAGATGGTAGGTGTTATATCTTGCAGGTTTTATTTATGAGAACAAAATAAAACAGAACTTTGCAGCAGATAGAGGAACACATCTTGTACTTCATTACAAAGTGCTAGTGTCCTACCCAAGAACTGATGGCTTCAAAGCTGGTATGGAGCATGGTTATGGTGTGCTGAAGTATCCTTTGTGTCTCACTTAAATGTTGTCACATTGAAGGATAAAAAAAAAGTCTGTTTGAAAGCAGGGTTACTGCACGTTAAAAACTCCGGGATGAACAATGGAAAGGGTCCAGCCAATGTCACCAAGGGGAGAACATCAGAGCGCCCGGCAGAAGCACAGCGCTTGAGGAGGATGATGATGCCTTTCCGCCCTCTGTTTTTCCAAAAGTATTGGTGGAAACTCATCTTACCCGACAGTTAAAAAATTGTCAGTGTAATGCCCCGCAGCTGCAAGAAGCAACATGAGTGAGAGCCGAGTAACAACCCAGGTCCAGATGCACTGTGTTAGCTGAATTCAGCAGGTGTCTTGTTGGAAGAACAAAATGAGAGCAGATGAGAAAAGATGGGAGCTCGAGGGATGAAGAGGACTGTTCTAAGGTAATTTGGTAATAAACAGATCAGTGATTTCAATGGGCATACTATACTGGGAGAGTATATATTTCTTAAGATTTCTTCCAGCTTTTTTTTTGCTCACTGAGTCAGAGCTTTTCTCCCCCTTCCTCAAGCATGACCTTTACATGTCCTTTAATGCTGAAGCTCTTCCATTCCTGGTGTTTCTCTGCAGACATACTGACGCCTACCCAGTAAAGGCAGTGCAAGATTGCATACGTTTCTTCGTCCCTGAGTAAATGGCACATAGTTAAAAAACCCCAAAAACTAAAGGCTTCCCTTCTGCTACTTTTGACTCAGAGTCAGGAGTTCTGCTCCTACGTGAACAATCGGGGTCTACTGGCTTCATGAAGTCTGTACATGGGTCTTCCGTGTTCAGAAAAATACGCTGCAATCAAGGAGGCCTCATGCATCCAAGGACAGGAGAAGACAAGATCGCCAACAGTGTGACTTTCAAGCCTCAAGAGGGTAAAATATATGGGCAGAACACAGTCCTGGTTTAGGTAAGTTTCCAAAGCAGTGAGGACCTGTAAGTTTAAACACTGATGACACTTCCTACTTATTTCTAAAAGAATCCATTTCTGAGTAAGTTCTCTTAAGTGTCCAAAGACCAAGAACATAGCAGGGGCTTCTTCACAGGAGATGACTTCTCTTATACTTGTGAGGACTATAAACAAGCTTCCCAATCGTGTGAAGGTGACAAAATCCAGAAACACAAAGAGGATACCTGGAAAGCTCAGGAGAAAAGGCAAACTCTCCTCTCACAGCCTAACTGCTCTGAGTCCCGGCTCCCTCAATCCCACAATCTCCAGCTTTATGCCAGTATAAATCCATTGAATTCTAGGGTTATCTGCACGGGCCTGTGGATCTTTCCAACAACGTCAACAGTGCTGAACCAGACTCGGAAGTTTTTAAAAATAAAATGGAAGCACCCATTGTAGGCACGTGTAAGAAAGGATGAATGGGCAGAGGTGCTTTGCAAAACATGCGACGTCTTTACAGTCGTCGTGTGGAAGTCGAATGGATGATCTGATGGGAAACTACAGCTTACAGTTCACAGAATCACAGATTATAGTTCTGAGGATACATCTCTGGGTTTTGGCATCTTCCATTTTCAGGTGGAAAACGAGCTTCTTTCTTTTTAAGCATAAAAAAGCCGACAAATTTCATAGTATAGCTAAAAATAAATTCTGCAAATACTGCTAACTCAGCCGTATTTAAAGAAAAACAATTATTTGATAGTAAAGCAGGTGAAGTATCAAAGAAGCTCTGTTTGAATAGTATTTATTTGCAATCATTAGTTTTAAATGGGAAACTTTTTACAGGCACACACTAGATAACCAAAATAGAATGAACATAAAGAAATCTATTTGAAGGTCCTTTTCAAATATTTCAAATATTTTATTAAATATTTTATTCAGTTTCATTATCACAGTTTAATGTACTTTAACATGTTATACACATGACTTAACATGTGCAATTAAAAATATCAAATTAGAGGTTTTTGAAGAAAGTATGACATTCTATAAATGTGCTTATTTTCTTAACTACACACATCTAAGAAGGCAGTAGCTCTGTTAGACCATTGATGGAGATGAACTATTGTAAGGCATGTTTACACGAAGCTTTGGAGAGAATAGAGCTAAATACTGGGTCAAAATTCTGTGAAATTATGTGTGAGAATAAAAGTTGAAGGACTGGGCTCTAGGAAGAAAGATCATAGCAAATCAGTTGTGTTAAAACTGTCAACAGATACTGGTTATTAAAAGCAAGTGCTGTTGCGAAAGGAGGTTTGTGTAGCATCCAGGTCAGCAGGATCTGTGGGTTTTTTCAGGTGTGATTTTCAAAAATCACACCTTATGGTGTAACGTTAGGGAAAGAGACTGAAATCTAGCGAGAAAGTTGAAAAACTATCGTCTGAGAAACCTCGTGTTGCTTTACGACCTACCATGGGAGCAGTTTTGTACAGCAACCATGGTGCAGGTCACCATGTGTATGTGCTCATGCATATGGACACATACACACAGACACACGCACATATATATGCCTCTTCTGCCTTCAACACCTTCACAGCCCCAGCCACTGACTGAAGTGTAGCCACGTGTGTGGGAAAATAAGGTTTCAGTCGTAGGGGTGAAGAGAGCAGATCAGGCCATCACATTTGGAAGCCTGGTTAGTCAGCCCGCACAGGTGTGGTTTTCTCCAGTAGAGCAGTGTGGGTCTGCTGGTATGCAGTAACAGTCCAGACCCAGAAAATATGACACAATTCTTTGAAAGAACTCAATAAATGTTAGGCTATTTGCAGTCGTGTTTAAAATTCCACTTCAATGAAGGCCCTCGGTGACAATGACGTGCCTCCCTCAGGAACATCACACAAGCCCAAGCACAACTCCAAGAGCGTAGTGGTCCATCACTGGGGCTCCTGCACTGTCACAGTGCAAACAATGCTGCCCCGTGAGCAAGGATGGTTCCCAGGGTAAGCTTAGGTGCGTTGCTGAGTGGAGATCTCATGTCAAGTCCTCCTAGATTTCTGCCTTAGATGAATTAGTGGGGGAACATACATCCATCTCATAAGCTTCTTCAGAGTTGTCTATTCAGTAGAAAATACTGAGTATATAAATTACTATAATAGTACTTAGGTGAGAGCATAAACCTCACTGTGCCTTTTTATTGGGGAATTCGAGGGAGGAGGCATGTAACTTTTTCACAGCCTAAATGCACTCATTCACGGCGCTCAGTGTCCTGAAGTGCCTCAGCATCCTGGCAGCTGTAAGTGACAGTTTCACACTATGTACAAGGTAAGGAGAATGCCACAAATATTACAAAACATGGCAGAGATACCTAGGAGCTCTACAATCTACCGAACAAGCACGGCAAACAAACAGCATCTAATGGATAACGTATGGTATACAACACACAAATTGCACAGTTCTGTTTCCGTGCAAAATCAGGACTGCAAACGTAAACTCCAGAGTAAGTTTCAAGAGCAGCATTTGGCTTACTGCGTCACCTCTGGCAATATCTGAAGTCCACCATCCCATGAGCACTGCGTTTTCTGCTGTTACAAAAACCGACCTCGCTGAACCAACTAGAGCTAGCGGGCCCACGTCCTGCTGACTATGTCCATCCGACTAGTCCATGCCCTGCTGACTAGCCCATCTGACTATGGCAGAGGTCAAACAAAATGCTCCAGCAACATAGTTTGGCTACCACCGCATATTCAGCCTTTATGTTGTCTGCGCTATATAAACATTGCTCTTGGAAAGTAAAGCACACGGTGATGTACAAATGGTATCAATGGCTGAAAGGATAACACCATCGAGCCTGAAAGCAAATGGGAGTTAAAAAAAGTAGTCTTTTGGGAGAGGTAGCCATATTAGACTCAGCATTCAAAAAAAAGGGAGTGCACTCAAAGGGTCAACATACATTATAGTCTCTTGTAGACCCATCATGTTTTGTTTTCCCTATATTTTTTTTTTTGCAGAATGTACACACCCAGGCACACACACACACACACACATATATATACATCTATCTTTCTTCATAATTCCCCTTTGTTGCCACAACTTTGCTATACTGAGAACAAAGGCTTGCTTTCCTTTCATCCTCTCTTAGCTGTCTCACATTTACAGCTGTTGCCTTCAGTATGTTCAGTATCTGTACAGCAGCTAAACAGGCAGTGGAAATTAAAACTGCTTCAATTTAATATCCTGTTCCAAAAGACAGCATCCAAACTATAAGGCATTCCCTCATTCTGATGTGAGTTACAACTTTCTTCTGTTTCTACTCAATACAAACTGCAGAGTGCTCTTCAGCCTTGTGCTACAAAGGCAGCTTTCACCCAAATAAAAAGACCAAAGCTGGAATTTAAACACCACAAGTTCACACGCTTCTACCAGTCTGTTGTTCCTGTGCCCTTTTCCAACCATGCTTACCACTTTAATTTCAAAAGTCATGCACCAATGCTATAAAATAGAAACCCAAACTACCAAGAAGTCTCTTGCTCATTACTTTGGGATATTATATTAGTATAAAAGAGCATTCAGTCATCTTAAATAAATATATTCTATTTCTGAAATCACAGCACATTCAAGGGGTAGTTACTGCCATAAGCAGAGCATTAGGTAATCTCCATAGATGTTTTTAGAATCATATCATCATTTAGGATCGAGAAGACCTTTAAGATCATTGAGTTTTGATTGATTTGGTCTAATATCTGGAAAGTAACCTACTGTGGGGATAAGAATCTGCATCTCAAATGTTCTGCAGAACATTTTTCCCATATTTGTATACAGTACTAGAACAATTAAGAAGACATTACAGTAATTTTCTCCCAGCTGCTTCGATCTGTAGCTTCGGCTACGACAATGTATTTTGTATACCTCAAAACTACATATGAAATATCAAACAGCACTAAATAAATAAAAGCCAAGGAAAACTGGGACAGTACTGCATTTTACACTTGAGACAAGATTCCCCCCCTCCCATGGATAAGTCACAGAGGACGACTACGGTAAATGCTTTTCTTTTTTTTTTTTTTTTTAAAGAAAGATTTATACACAGGTTCAGATCCAGAAAATAATGTGAAATGCATAAATATCGATAGCTTTAGCTAAGTTAAAGTGGGTTCAGTAAAGTATGATACAACATATTCAGAATAAACAAAGCAGAAAAGCATCATATTTTGGTTTGCTTGAGATATACATAAGGTGCAACAATTTCTTCTCTAGAGGCATTTGTGGACAATGTGTTAACGGGTAACAGTGTTTGCTGGTATACTGAAGTACACACAATAGCAATAAGATTTTTCCAAAATGAAAGCAGCTGAAATTAATAAAAATTAAAACAAAACAAACAAGGAAAAAACCCAACCCCAATACAGTAAGATATTGGTCTGAAATTTTTGTTGTGCTAACAGACTTTGTTACCTGAAAATACTGATACCCCTTCTAGTAGATTCAGGGAAAATTCTAGCTACTGAAATCAAGACATCACTCAGAGAACCAACAAAGGCAAATGCCTAGTGAACTATAAAGCTTTGCAGGATTTCTGCTACTCTCAGTGCCTAATCGCTTAAAAATTAAGCATATCTACAAAAAGGTTTATAAGTATCTGAAAACAGTCATATCCAGTAAACTGACCCAACCCTACCCCCTCTCTAAGGGAAAGTCAAGGAAAAGCAGATCAAGTAAGATATTAATCCATATAGAAAAAAGTAATTTTCTGTTTCTTTTAAAAAAGGTACCATTAATATACAGAAATATCTTCAGGAACAATATTGAAATTTAAATCGAGGAAGGATGGGGTGCTTTGACAAAAATATATCTACTCTAAAGGTTTCTAGAGAAATAAGTTAGTACCATTGTCAACGTGAACGGCCTGCACTGTAACATATTTGGATTTCAGCTAATTATAAAGTGGTCCAAAACTCCAACAGCCACCTTGCTGCGACCCAACAGTTTTTTAAGTCTTTTAAGTTTTTCCTGTCTCGTTAAAATAACTTATAAAACTTTAATAAAATCTTATTAAAAATACTGCCATACGCAGTATGCAATGGCATTCTAGGGGCTCGTAGTCATCTATTCACCTGGGTTTTTAAAAAGCCTTTTCACTGACTCACTGGCTCGTAAATTTTGTTGTTCTTTTGCTATTGTTCCCTTCTTCCAACACATGCATCCTCGATGGTGCTGTTTCAGTGACACTTTCTCAGCTACCTGCCTTTTGTCAGACCTTTAAGTCTTTGTTACAACTCGTGTGGTGTGTCGTGTGTTGTTTCCTGACACTGAATCAAAGATTTTCTCTTAACCACAACAATGAGAGGCTAAACCTAGCAAGCATTAATAGAGTTACTGTCCATATGGCTATTACATCAAATTAGTTACAAAATAACCCCCAAACACATTATCAGTTCAGTCAAGTATAAATAAGAATGCCTGATAGAATGATGTAAACTTGCATCATTTAAAGACTTAATTCAAAGAACTTCAAACTCAATCTAACACTATCAAAAGTTCAGCCGGCATGACGAAGACTAATAGAAAATTATTGCTGGAGTCCAATTTGGTAAATTGTTGTGCTACAATGCAAAAAGTAGGGAAACATCTTGTGCTATAGAAGAAGTACCCTGTTGAATTTGTAGCTTTAGATCAATTACTAGTGATCGTTTTGCATTTGTTGGTAGGAATCAATGCTTGGTTATACAATAGTGTAAGTCAAGATAGCCAAGGTAACAGGCCAAGTGATACACTTGGCCTGCTTTTGGGATGTATTTATGAGAGCAAAACACAAGAATCCAACATAAACAAAGACAGAAACTGGCAGATGGATCTGTTTGGTAGTCTGAATTCAGTCAAACATTACTCTTCGGTTGTAGTTCGTATCTGTATACAACTTGTCATTTTACCAACACAATCTGTAATTGGCTCTTTACGCAAACTCTGAGGCTGATTTGGACTCTGCATAGTAACTACGACAATGCCAGCGGCTGTAAAATGTACAGGTATGTGTATCGGTGTGCATGTATATCGAAAAGTCACGGTTTTAGGTTTTTCAGAACGGTGAAATAATACTAAGGTCACTTTTGAAAAACGCATTTGCAGTACTTTTTGTTTACAGGAAAGTTTCACCAAGTCGCTCAGGTATCTACGCAAAAATAAAGGAACCCTCCAAGGCATGAAAGACAAGTCAATTATCTGCAGTATTTTCTCTTCCATACACCACTCCTTTTGCTAATGCACATCATCCTGGTTATTCAAAGCTAAATTAAAAAGAAACAAACCCAAACATAGCCTGTCAGAATTTTTGCCAGTAAACTCTACCACTCTGGTGGCAAATATAAAAGTGCAGAACATCTGGACCACATGGCTGCCCAAACACCGCTAACAATGGTACATCTGTCCAGGCTGCCTTGAGTTCTCTGGAACAGGTTTTAAATTCATTCTACAATATAAACGTAGGCATAACCTATTAATATAAACCATCTTAGAACTTAAATCTTCATGTACAAAAATGACTAAGAATATCTAATAATAACTAGTGCAGTGCGTCAGTGTTTTTGTTGTTGTTGTTTGGTTGGTTTTTTTTTTGTTTTTTTCATTTTCATTTAGAATAACTAGGTATTATATGAAACTAGTTGCCGTACTCTCTGGTTGGTAAAAGAGATGCTGTGTGAGCTAACAGTAAAGGCAGCCTTTTTCACACCAACTACCTATTTACTGTTTAAAAGCCTTCAATAGAAAGCAAGCTCTAGGATCATTCCATTTCTGTTCATTAATAGACAATTAATATCACCCTCCTACATACTGGGTTCCGATTTGAGGACCTGGCCCAAGTTGCTAACATCTGGCTTCCAGTGAATTCTGGGCCACTCAGAGCAATAAGCACTTGCTTGCAGTCTATAGTTTCCATCATATGGACTGACTAGCTTCCCTTGGTAAAGAAAAGGCTAGGTTATTAGGTAAAGCACAATGTTTTACAATAAAGTGGAGCTTCACTGGTCAGCGCAGGAAATAAGCACTGGAGCCTGAGACATTTCATTTGGCTGTCCATCGTGTGGGAGAGGTGTGGCCCTCTGACTTCTGCAAAAGAAGAAAAGAAAAGCCACCTATCATTATTTGGAGCACGGCGGGTGCTTTTGTCAGACTAGAACGGATGGAAAGCGACATGTGATATGGTTTAACATCCAACAGTACAGCACCGTGGCTCCCTGCTGCTATGGATGCTCACATACCACTGTTCCACGCTCTTCTTAAGGGTATTCCTGCAACAGCAACACAGTATCCTGAGGACAACCTACCACACAAGTCAAAGTCAGGCAAAACCAAGACGCAATGGTATTTGACTACACAAACCAAAATGCACGGCTGAAGAGTGAGTTAAGAGCACACAAGTGCTGTTACTCATTTTGTAAGGGAGTGGTTTCAGCCCTCAGCAGCAGAGTACAGCTCACGTGTGGCAAAAGAAGGTAAACGCAGAGGCATACACCATGTTAATGCAAGGCAAGTCAGCTTTTAAGTAATATGGAAACATACTTATCAGCAGAGCTGCACACTGGAATGACTCCAGGTTTCATGACTTGACACTTCAGCGGCACAGCACAACATGTCTTTCATTACTACAGCAGTGTTAATTTACAAATGATCCCCTGGCACCGGGTATCATAAAAATAAACTGCGCCAGAATTATGTGCTGGAAATCAACATCAATCATTGGAGCAGATGGACTTGGGAGAGCTCCTTTGCAGCTTGCCTTTTAAAATACATACACAAAGCACATCACCACCTGTTATCTAATCTCGCAAGTCAGGTTCTATTTTTGTTATGGTACATGTCATTTGCAGCAATGACAATCTGGGTCCCACTTCTTATTTACGCAAGGGGCACTTCACCTCACTCTGGCACAGTGAAGACCCCCGCAGAAATGGAGGTACCAATGTGCCCCACGCGAGTGCAATGAAGTGGCCTTGGCACAAAATGCAGCTCAGGTTCATGGTGCTTAACCAGGACAGACACAAAGTAAGTAAAGCTAAACAGAAGCCTTCAAATGAAAACCGTGCTGCCACTTCCAGGCAAGCTCTAGCTACAGTTAGAAGGGACTTCAGCTTCCATGGACCAAGGCTCTGTGAAATGATTTAATAATTAAATTCAGACACTGAAGAAACAGACCAAGCAAACCTCTAATGCTGTTCTCACTTCTGCCTACTTGCAAACAAAGAGGTGAGTTGCAAAAGGTAACAAACAGTTGACAAAGCAGAAGATAGAGAAGCATCTATCCCATCAGATGTAGGTTTCTGTTTGACTTCCATTTGTCAAATCTGTGAGAGACATGGCTAAGTTCCTACTGGGAAAGAGAGTCCTCCCCCCTGTCTTCTTCCCCCCTAGGGTGATCAGAAGCTGGAATTTGCAACAGTTGCTGGAGATTCCAGTTTGGTGTTTTCAGGCCTCCTGGAAAGTGCTGCTTTGCTCTAGCTGCATGATGAGATGACAAAAGGCAAGGAGGAAGAAAGACAGACCCGAAGAGAAGGCTATGTAAAACATTAGCTCACTTCAACAAGGACAAGAGGACAAGATCTCTTTGAGGAACAAAGAGGGGGGAAAAACCACAGGTGAAATGAATTCCGTTGTTCTTGTGCAATTCTGGTCAGTGTTAATGGAAATCAATGGCACCACAAGGGTGTGAGTGAAAGCAGAGCTTAGCACAGCACTTCCCAAGCCTGTCTTTGTGACTTCTGACCACAGAAGATGACAGAGACGAGTTCAGAATTTTGCTGTCTTGATAGCAGACGCTTGTTCTGCAAAGCTGGGAGGAAAGGCCATGCCAACTGCAGTGTGAAAACACTTCTCATCCAAAACAACACTGCTTAAGCAAGAGAACAGCTTCTGCAGAGAGAAGCTAGCAGGCTGAGTTCAGCTGACTATTTCTTTTAGGGCCCCCGAGTTTCTAAAAGGTCCTTCAGCGTTTGATGTGCAGCCTGAACACACAGGACAGGGTTGGCTGATGGGGGCCATGAGACCACCAGTGAAGTGGTCACAGCTGAGGTTGTGGATGGTTTCATCAGTTGCTGCCTTGTGGTTAGGCAGCCAGCAATCTGTCAGACACCATTTGTAGAGGCTGTGATGGTTTCAAACTGGTCCAGCACTTCCTCACTGACATTCCTCTGCAGGAAAGGATGGGGTTTCATCTCCAGTAAGCTGCAGCATCAAGGAACAATACTGGATAATTAAGAGCCAAGGAGGACTTGCTGTCACTGGTTTCTTCCCATCACAGGTCTAGCATGCAGGAGCTCAACTGATCCAACAACCTTAAGTAACCTGCACATTCTCCACCTTAGCTGTGTGAAAGGTCTACTCAGTAGCTGATAACTAACTAACTAACTAACTAACATGGCTTCCCATCATCCAGAGTTGGCCTGTCCCATGCCATCTGCAGGTGCTTTGCCTCCTACACAGCAAAGCACAAGAGTAAAAATAACAAGTTGGCTTCCTTCAGCCCTGTTCAGCACAAAAACTTCAGCTGAAGCTACATGAGATTCTCTCCACAGTCTTGGGCCACTGAAATATGCAAATCAGCTATTTAAATCTGCTATTATCTGAAAACCAGCATCTGATAATTAGAAACCCTTAATCATTAGGATCTCAAGGAGCATATCAACCTGTTTATATAAAGAAATTGGTAGGCAAGCTTATCAGGGAGGAACATTTTAACTGACTGCTAAAATAGATTACATTATCATTTAGGTGAAGACTTCACACTGCTAAGCAAGTGGTGTAAAAGAGACATTCACAGAAAGCTGTGGAAGAGGAAACAGAGGCCAAATTAGACAGCCTGCATTTCACATGCTTTCTGAAGAAGCTCGAGCCACGTATTATTCACTTAGCAAGGGGAAAAGAAAACCATACCTGTGTACGTTTTCCATGGCTGCTACTTCTGCCAGAGCAGCTAAGCTAAAAAATGCAGACACTGCTGGCATATCTGATGTAATACTATTATTTTCTTCTGTCTCTGCATTTCTGGAGCATTCACTGTTGCAATCTGTTTCTGCACTTGATGTTTTTTGAAGAGTACTTTGTGGCAGTTCTTTTGGCTTCTCTTCTGCAATAAAAGAAAGTTAAGCTTGCAAATCTAGCCCTTAAATTCACAGCAGCCCATTGACATATTGACTAGTCTGGTGTTAACAGCCTTTACCTTTAGGACTTTGATTTTGCAAATGTAACGTGACTAGTGCTGCAACCTCTTCTGACTCAAGCTATTGGCAGAAGCACAGTACTAAGGTTTATGAAGCAGTTTACTGATTTTGCATTCAATCGAGTGCAATCTTTTAGGTCAGGCAACAGAGCTTTTGAGTACATTTTAAATATAGAAGTCTTGAAAGATTATATTAACTGCAGATGACTCCTGCAAGGACTGTGGCACTGACTGTCATATCAAGGAATTCATTTTTACACCCTAGGTGCAGTGTAATTGCTTTCCTGGACTGGAAAAAAATAATGAAAGGTAACTGTTTTCCATTTCTTTCTGTATCAGATCTCATCTGAATACCCAGATTTTGGCATTCAAACCAAGAAAGTTTGACATTACGGACTCACTGATTTCCCAGTTGGTTGATGCCTGTTATTTTAAGAATTACCTTTCTTAGCAGGTATGAAACCAAGCTAACTGAAGAACACTTCCCTGATAGGTTGCTCACACTCCCAAACCTTCTCCAACTATTCAATTTTTATAAAATTCAAACTTCAATTTTCTTACCCAGTGTCCCTCCTGCTGGTGACACTCGACCATCTGCTGTTCGGACAAGATGCGTGATCTTGGTTTTCCTTGCTTTCCTTTTCTGGCTGCCAACTAAAGGCTCGTGCATCATTGCTGGCTCTGGAGTGTTTAGGGCAGATATAGAAATTTTATTCTTCCAGGCAAACTCACTGGAATTTCTGTCTTCTGAGAATATGGCTGAAAGAGGACAAAAAACCCCCAGTTTTACACATACAATAATTCAGCTACTAGCTATGGTCATTTAAAATTCTGCATGTATCTGCACAAAGCCTTCCCTCACAGGTACTCAGAGCATAACCCATGGCAAGATAGGATCCGAATGCTGCAGGTATTTACAGGGGCATAGTAGCATCAGCTCTTGAAGACACCCTGGAAGGTTCAAGTTTCTAGTATTTGCAAAGAAACCTGTGAGATGGGCAGCAGCACTTCAGTGGGAGCAGGGTATTCAACAGTCTGTATAAAACACTGCAACAGGAGATGCCAGCAAGTACCTAAGAAACAAAAATGCCCTTAGGGAACAGTAATAGTCCTCAGGTAAGCTTATCTGAGCTTGCAGATGGACTCACAAGCAGAATTCGGGAACTCCTGACTAACCCCCAGACTTCCCTCTCTGGTCACTCTGTTGTCTCCTCTACGCAGAGGGAAATACTGCTTCTGACAAAACAACAGACCTTAAAAAACACCCAAAATATGGCAAATACGAAAGTAGAGCTGGATCACAGCTGAAGACAAGAATGCCAAAAAAAGAAAGCAAGTCATGGGATAAAATACCGTGAGGGAAACACTGCCTACATAAAGTCAGAGAGTGAAAAAGGAACAGTTTGAGTCTTTCTCAACAGTACCAGTGCTGGCATTTTGAAGTAGTCTTCTGTCCTGAACTAGAACATGATCACAAATTTCCACCTGACTCAACAGTCACTTTAATCTTGTTCATGAAGAAATTGGTTAGACAGCAATCACAAAATATATTTAAGCTTCCAAAGTCTGAGATCGGTGTGTACTCATCAATCATTTGCAATTTCCATTGATTTAGCAAGCCATACTGCTGATACCATTGGGTATCATGAGTCCCTAAATTCAATTTGTGACATCCTTTGTTGTCCTCTAATAAAAACATTAAGAGGCCTACCCCATCTGCAATCACCGTAAGCTAGGGTTAGAAAGAGACCACAGGTAGCAAAGGGAATGCCCAAGTCATTTCTTACAGATGCCTGTCTAACCTGTTGTGAAATTGGGAGAACTCATGGTATCTGCACCAAGTCCTTGGGGTATTTTTTCCCAGTCCACTGTGATCCTGAATGATTACATAGTTTTTCCCAATGCCTGTACCTCATCTCCCCTGCCACATTTTCAACTCATTGTTTTCTTTACTACCCGACAGGCTATACCCCACCTCTTTGCAATAGTCCTGCCTGTATTTCACAGCTGTGTCTACAGTTGGCTTTCTCTTCCCCACAATTTCTTTCAATCTTTCTTCCTGTTTTAAAGGTATGTTTGAAACCCATTTGTTCACCTGCTGGGTGGCAGGACCAGGAAAAATGCACAAAACTCAAGCCAGAGTGCAAACAGCTGCTCTTTCAGGAGGACTCAGCACTGACCAAGACCAACCTCCTACCCTGAGACGAGTTGTGTCACACAGGAGCACCCGGCCCCACCAACCACGCGCAACAGGCAAGCAGTCTGCATGGACTTTGCCCTCTTTCATTTTAGTGTGCATTTGCTGTTCATTTATTGTTTGTTTTGTAGATTTAATGAGCTTCCTATTCAAAGATATGGCTAACATTACTTTTATCTTCTGCTGTCTGCTTGAACTGTTAACTGTGTGATGTGGACTGAGTGAAGAGAATAGCTGTAACATATTTTACCTTGTCTGCTGTTGACCTTTGCCCTTCTGTTTTGAGTGGGAAGGGACCTTTTAATGCTTTCTGACCTAAGAATACAATCAGATCTAGTACATAAGTGTCAAAGCATTTGGAAATGCTCCAACACTTAACCTATTTGTTCTTAATTCACCTTCATATCTTTTCTCATAAAAACATTTTTGAACTTGCGCATGCTCTTCATGTAAAAAAGAAGGCATGCAGCTCCAACTGGCATTTCTCAGTCCTCAGCTATAGCTGCTAACCTTTCCAGAGCAGAGTTATGCTGTAAAACTTATCTGTAAAGAGAGCAAGAGAAATCACAAGGAAAGATCTGCCCTGTTAACAGTTCAATTAAGTAGAAGCACCAATGCTTCAGCAAATGGGACTTTCGAGTAACTCAACTGGGCTAATAGTGAGATGTTCAGATAAGCTGACTGCACTGAGACCAAAGTCTTAATTGGAATGTGTAATTCAATGAGTGGCTTTCTCTCTCTATTTCTTATTTGGGAATTCATAAGCGTTGATTGTGTATTAATGTAATGGTGTGGCTATAGTCCAACACTATTTGTTAATTCTGATTTGGGGATTTGCTCTAATTAGTACTTTGACAGCGCTGTCTAAATCCAGTTTGATTGAGTTTATAATGGCTTTAATCTTAGTAATGCAAATAACTTACTTTTTTTTTACATTTAATGAAAATATTAAAACCTGATTTAAAACAATAAACAACACATGATAGAAAGAAACCTAATTTGGTATGTTTTTAATTAATTGTGTTGTGTATTAACAGGCCCTATCAAGCCCCTGGAAATTAAATTGGTTAATACAGTAGACAGCTTCCTTTTTCTTCCTCATATTGTATACATCAAAAAGCTCAAGCAATTAAAGATAAGAAAAAATCCTGAAAGTTAAAAATAGAAAGAGGCAATAGTTATTAAAGACATAAAACTAAGAAAATATGCAACAGACTAGTCGCGGGAGCATACCATATTGGCTTGTTTGACTAAGAAATAGCAGAAGGTGGGCTGGCAAACTCAGGATGCAGCAAGCATCTTCCCTTTTCATGTTTTAAGGTTTCTCAATCCTTGAAATGAGACTTGAGAGTCCTCTATCATTTTTCCTCCTCTAGCTCCAGAGTAAGCTCTTTACCACTTCATCACAACATTCCTGCAGCTTTCAAGAAGGAAGGATTAAGGGTGAACAGTGAATGAGTTTTAATGGGGGGGGTGGGTACAGTGGGGTAGATGGTGGGTGTTGAGGGAAGAGCTTCTTCTTTCTTCTCTTACATCAGTGTTCACTAAGACTGCTCGAAATCATTTCACTGACTTTTTTATGGATTATTCTTCAAGCAGACATAAAACCTAACTTGGATGAAATCATACAAAGGCTTCACCCACAAGACCCTTTGCACTACACTTCAAAAGAGAAAGGAGTCCCTGTTTCAACAGCCATATAGCTCAGTTAGGTGCTAGTAAGGATCTTCATCCTGCACCCTTTCAAGAGTAACAGCACCCCACTGCTTCCACTGACAAAGGTATATCCATATGGATGCTCCAAACCAGGACTTGGTTTTGCTGTGCAGAAAGGACAAGGCTAAACAAATTTAATGCCCTGTATTTGTGTTTAATAATTTCTTTAAATCCGTTTCATATCCCTTGTAGAGCTCAGCTAATTTTCAGGAGAACGCTGTCTAGATGAGGTTCTGCAGCTACTGGTGAAGTCCTGCAAACAGATATTTGCATGGTTTAGCTTTCCACATGACGGTAGCACACGCAGAACTAGAGGGCTATTTTTGCAAGCAGAGTTGAGCATGTGATACGAAGATGTGAGCCTTCTGGCATGCCTACACCAGTCACAAAAATGGCTTTGAGACAAAAACATCTAGAGCCCTATGCTAGATGGTTTCCTGAGCGAGGTTGGTTCAACGTTAGCACGGACAGTTTACCCTACCCTGCAGAGCACGTCGTCTTACTTCCCCATCTACAATGTGAGAAGGAACTGAGTGTAGAGCACAAGATGCCATGTAACAGAACACAAGTCTGACAAAGCAGATGAGAAAATGGCTTAGCTGTAACTCAAGCCTTAAACAGATTAAAAGAAGAGAGCACCACCCCACGAAGAGAGAAAGTAAGGATTTAAGAAACCTGACTCACTGCCCTGGTATTGCTCATTTGTACCAACTGAGTATTTGTGTAAAGCTCATGGCTGGAGGCTGGAACGCTTTTGCTAACCCTGATTTCAAGGTTCCAGTGTAATAGTAATGCAACTACAGCAACACCAGCCTAGGTGGCTCTCAGGAACAGCAGCAATGTGCATACACACTAGTGTCTTTATCCTGTGCTGAACAAGGATGGGGTAAGGCAGAACTCCCCTTGGGAAAAGCACTCAAATCAGAGGTGGTTCAATGCTGAAAATGCTGAATTTGCTACTGCTCTCACTCCAGACTGAGCAGCTACCACCTGTCTTTGTGAACAAGGCAAATGAAGTCAGTTAGGACTGTCTCAGCACACCACAGCAGACAACAAGCATTTCAGACTGAATCTTAGCAAGTCACAAGACATTTAAAACAATTCCTTCAGCGATGCTGGCTACCAGAGAGCACTGCAGGTGTTTAACCACGTGTAGTGGAGAACAAATGCTCTGCAGGTCCGGGCGTGCTGGTATCAAGAAGGAAAGGTGGGCTGTAGTGGTTTAATGGTCTTTATCAAGTTAAAAAGGAACAGCCTAGCAAGGCAGAGAAAAACTTCAAGTTGTACTCTCTTCATCAATGCCTGAGGAACCACTTCACCAAGGAAGTGACACCAAGCACACTCTGACCTACACCCTGGTGGAAAATCCCGCTCTTCTGGCAATGGGATGCTGTTGCAATACTGCTCGTGGGGTCAGGCAGCCCACGGAGCTGCAGTAAGGGCTGGGGACTAACAGGCAGGGTGACACCAGCTGACAAGGCACCAGATGGCCAAGCCAGGCGTAGGGAACAGCTGTCTGGACAGAAAGCTCTGCTGCATGAGCCTATGCTGACCCAGCCCTCTCCCAGCCTGGATGGATGCCTAAGGCACAGAGCTGCTGGCTCCCTCTGGGCTGCAGGCCTCACACAACAGGGCTTCTCAGCAGAAAGAAAGAGGAAAGTCATTCTACTGATTTTCTGCACTTTCCATTCTTGCTCAAAACATATGTGCTAAGGCTGTGAGGACTGACGTGTGTGGGGGAGAGCTGGTGGGTGATCAGTAGCAGGCAGTCAGCTCTACCAGCCTCAGGAGACTGGGCTCCTTCTCACATCTGTTACGACTGGCCTTTGTGTCCACCTGGTGCAAAGGCCACCACTGGATCTGGCTGTTATACAAACCATGCGAGAGCACCCAGCACAGCTCACTAAAATCCACCTTCCAGGAGTCAACGGTTGTGACTTACCCCTTGTTATTTAAGCTATAAATTATTTACATTTATTTAATTTAAAGAAAGCCTTGACTGTGGAAAGAAATAAATCTTGGAGCTGAGTAGTGTTCAAACCCCCAAACAGGGATGGGTCCAGCTGTGCTTCTGTCAGCCTTCCTAAGGAAGTGATGAATCTTTGAACACATTCAGTTGCTTTACTGCGTGCTCTCCGCTGGGAAGAGCGGGGGTTGTGGCATGTCCACTGGTGTTTTACTGGGCAGTATCTCTCTTATAACACCTGCAGACTTGTAATATGGTGACTTGCTCTGGTCATGCTGTGTACTATGTGGTCACATAGAGTCAAAATTCACTCAGATACTAAAACCACAGACAGACCCAGACACCAATCATGTCAAAACTTGTCTTTAGTACACTTACTTTTCTTCATTCAAAACTCAGATGCACACAGGCATGCACACTTTCCAAGACGACATAACATGAATCCAGGATGACGTCTGCTGACAGCAACCCCTCCAAGTGTCTCCTCTCCAGCTATGAGAATATTCAAGCTCCTTCCTCCAGCAAAATTAACTCCGTAAAAACCAAACCCACACATTACAGACTTGTGACTCACCCTGAAGTAGAGACTAACCACAAAAAGGAGTTGAAATTTTCATTTAGTGTTTAATTCACTAAGTCCTTGTATACTTGAATTGAAATGAAGATGCTGGGATTCCCAGTTTGAATTCTGCAGAATATGGAACAGGGCAGGCAAAGTGTTTGGGGCTCCGCTGCGTAGGAACTCCTGAGAGAATGAAGTTAGGCAGGCAGCACGCGGTGGCAAGGCTGGATGCTGCTTGCCAAGGCTACACCCACATTGCACCTTGCTGATCGACGCTCCGCTTTCAGTGTCACTACATGGTACACTTAAGAGCAGGCAAGACCCCAGATTTTTTCCTCTTGGTAACTCAGAGAAAATGCAATTCCCCACCAATATACATATTCACTGCCTTTCCTTTGATGATTCCTACGTGGGCTGTGTAAGACTGGTAAGTTCCCTGCGTCTTTGCTTCAGTCTTGGGAGGAACTTAGCAAACTGGCCCTACTCCAGCAAATGCACAGACACATCTTTAATGTTTAGACATGATGACATTATTCACATGTTTAACTTCCAAGGACATGCCTCTGTGTTGCGCTGGAACAAGGCCAGAGTACTCAACACTTGCCAGGCTTGACTCTTTGATCATAGTGCACACTTCATGTTGTATCAAAACAGGCTGGTTTCCTTTAATCAAACGGAGGTTTTGACATTTTTGTCTAGCCACATTTTATAAATACCTTAAAATCTGCAGATATATTTTTTTACTCTATCATATATTAAATGCTTTAAGCACCCATTTTTCTTACTAATTTGTCTATTAATAACTCAGGGACAAAACTCTGAATGGCACCGAGTGGAAGTTACGTTAATGTATGATGCCTTTTTCACACCAGCATGGAAGCAACATAGTTACTTCTCATAAGCAACACTCCTAAGATGTTTGTTGTACAAATACAAAACAGAGGAAGTAATTTCAAAATATTTGTGCCTGAACGCAGCAGAGCTGGCAGAGCCTATGTGGGAAAACAGTGCACGTGCACCGCACAGGGCAGAAAACACAGCATCAGGAAAGGAGAGGAAATGACACGGCCAAGCCTTAGGGAAAGATATTAAGCATAAAGGTAGCTGGGGGAACTGGAGATGAGCACAATCATTTTATTATTTTAGAGACAGATACGGATGGGAAAAATAATGTAAGAAATTCAAGGAGCTACATAAGGAAGCAGAACCAGAGAGGCTCTTCTACACCATAGGGATGATGTGGGACAGAACTCCACTGTGGAAAGGCTAAAAAAACCAGCCTGGGCATGATTTGGATAGTGTGGGCAACATGACTACAAAAGAAAAAAAGGGCCCCGGGAAGCAGGCTAAGCTATAATAGTGTACATACTGTACATGTGAAAATGCCCTTCAGAGTTGTGAGTGGGTATGTAGGTATGTAGGATCATAGTAATGCAACAAGAAAACACTCCGGAGAGCTGCCAGCAGGATAGCGGGCAGAGCAAGTCCAGCAGGTAACTTAAAAAACTGTCCAAGTTATCTTCAATCTGAGGCAAACAGAAAGCTGGTTAAGATTTCTGCAGAGGGAGGGTTGGCTTAGCCTAGCATTCCCTAGAGCTGGTGCATAAACAAGCTCTTGCATCCTGACCAGCTGCAGTCTGTAACGTTCTAGACTGAAAGTTCTAGGTGTAAAATCACAGGGAAAAGAGATGGAGACATGGATAAATGCTCTGGCAAAGGGATAAATAATATGTTCTATGAGTTAGAAGGGATAGAGATAAGAGCAACCAAAGGACTAAAGAGCTATGAGCTGTGGAAGACAGAGTTCAGGGCCAACTGCAGAACTGCCCTTGCTTTGTCAGCTCTGCTGCATGACATCTGGAGCAGAATTGTAATTAAGGGAGGTGCCAATTAAGAACAAAACACCATCATACTGGAATAAGGTAGTATGATCAACTGGATTCCACTAATGGAATCCAAGCAGACAGGGCAATAAGGGACCAAAGTGATCCAATACTGGAGAGCTAAGTAGCCTCTGTCTAGGAGCATTTCCCCGAGTCTGAATTGAGAGAGAAGACTGCCCCAAACCTTAGCTAAGTAATGCACCAGTACCTGTGTCCAGAACATTAAGCTTCTGCTTTCTGTGCTTACATTTGCTGACAATTTTGTGGAATAAGTTCTTTTTCTGCGACTGGAATGAACCTACAGACAACATTAATAATACAGACTTTTAATTAGCAGTTCTTAAAAGAGTACAACAGTTACATATGTACTATACCACCTCCCTTTCCACCAACACAGAGTGCTATTTCATGGGGAAGCACAAAACCTGTTCTTCTGCCCAGAATGGACTCTGGAGGCTTTCAGCAGGCTGTACTTCAACCCATCAGCTCCCGACGCTTAAGTGCATACAAAATGTTTGGAGAATGATGACCTTAGGAAAGCTTAAGTCATACAATAAAACAAGGAGTTTGCTTGCTTTTTGTTTAAAAACAGGCACTCTTTTGGATGTGTACTGGGTTTGGCTGGAATGTAGTAAACGTTTCTCATAGCAGCCTGGGTTTTAGAAAGGTGTTGGTGAGACAGCAGTGTTTTTGTTACTGCTGAACAGCGTTTACAGAGTACCAAGATCTCTCTCACTGCCACCCCAGCGAGTAGGCTGAGGGTGTGCAAGGGGTTGGGAGGGAACATAATTGGGACAGTTGACCCACACTGAGCAAGAGGCATTTCATACCATATAACATCATGCTCAGCAATAAAAATGGGGGGAGAGTTTTCTCCAAAGTAGTCATTGCTCAGGGAGTGGCTGGGCAACAGTTTGTTGGTGGTGAGCGCTGGCTCATCACTTGTTTCTCCCCCACTCCCCGTTTCACTTATTAAACTGTCTTTACCTTGACCCATGAGGTTCTTTTTTCTTGCTTTTGCCCTTCCAATTCTCTCCCCCTTACCACTGGGGGAGAGCGAACAAGTGACAGGATAGGGACTTACCAACCAGGGCCAACCCACCACACGATGCAAGAGTTACCTTTGCCTTTTTGGTGCACATGAGTTCATACTAAGTGCAGAAGTAAAAGCTTCCAGAAGAGGACAGTGAGGTTATGCCCAGCTCATGGTATCATTGCTACTCTGACAGCAGTCTTTGCTAGCGGTAGTTAGAAGACATCTTACATGACATCAGACCACAAAGTATGCCACTAGCAGAGGTCATCAAGAAGTCATCCTTTGCCTCATTAATGGGGTAAACAGCAGCAGCACAGATGTAACAGACCAAAGATACAAGGGATGCATACTCTCTACACTGCAAACCCACTTTTCACAGAATCCCAGAATCCTAGGGGTTGGAAGGGACCTCCAAAGCTCATCCAGTCCAACCCCCCTGCCAGAGCAGGGTCACCTAGCGTCCATCACACAGGAACGCATCCAGGCAGGGTTTGAATGTCTCCAGGGAAGGAGACTCCACAGCCTCTCTGGGCAGCCTGGTCCAGTGCTCTGGCACTCGCACAGGAAAGAAGTTCTTCCTGAGATTCACATGGAACCTCCTGTGCTCCAGTTTGCAAGTCCACTTTTATGGAGTTACTTTTCAGGAACTGCACTTTAAAATCTTATTCCCAAAGATCCAGCAGGCAAGCAGGTCTTTTGGCTAGCTCAGAAGAGACCTGCCCAAACAGCACTGAGATGTACTGCAGGTGACAAGCCAGTTTATAGCCTAACAAGAGGGTGTCCCTCCCATCTGCAGCTGATTTGAAACAGGAGTGTACCCACCATAAATACCAGTCTTCTCCACTCTTCCTCATCCTTAAAAGGAACCAAGACACACACATTGGCTACTGAGACGTAACTGCAACCATGGAGTAACAAATAACCAAGGTAGGTCTACAACACATATCTGCAATTTGCCATCACTGACTATATGCAGGGAAAGATGGAGAAAAGCATGCAGCACACAGGAGAAGGACCTAGTCTTATGAAGGGGAAACCATTCATAGACACTAGATTGGTTAAATAATACTGAAAATTACTGAAAGCTAAAATCCAGCCAGAAACAGGCATAGAAACCTAAGATTTTGTACATGGCTGGCTTTGTGGCTCACTGCTGCTTGTTTTTTACTACTGAAGAAATCAAAAACTTTGGGGAAAGATTAATAATCTACCAAAAACTACAAGTCAAACAAGAAACCAAATAATGTTGAAGTGAGACACCACCTTAGGCAACATCAGCTCGAATCTGAACTTGTATAGAAAATACCAGAAAGTTCAATACAAGAGGTCATACTCTCCCAAACTGATTCAAGTGTTGTTCTGCAAATTTTACAATAGCTTTCTGAGTATCACAGACTTGGATAAGCAGTCTAGTGTCAATGCAATAAAAATGCAGAACAAGGAATGAAAAAGCTCAGGCAGGCTGAAGGAAAACCAAAGTGGAAAAACTGAGCTTTTCTGAAAACTGAGGTCAAACACTTCATCCCCACCACCAGAGACCAGCCTTCCCACAACAATTGCACAAGACGACACAGACAAAAGGAAGTACCTAAATGATTCTTATGACATTTTCACTATTTTAAAATTAGCAAATCAGTGATTTTTACAGGTGCTTGAAATAAGCAACATGTTACATAGTATCACAGAAGTCTCCATCTCTGCAGCTCAACCTATACCCTATAGACCATTCCCATCAGTATCACAGACTGCCAGCCAGTGTCAGCGACTCTGAGCAGAAAAACTGAGATGAAAAACTCACAAAAAGAAGAGCAATGAAGCTGGTGAAGGGCCTAGAGCACAGTTCTTAAGAGGAGCAGCTGAGGGAACTGGGGATGAGTCTGGAGAAGGCTGAGGGGAGACCTTATCGCTCTCAGGTAGTTTTCAACTACCTGAAAGGGGGTTGGAGCAAAGTGGTGGTCAGTCTCTTCTCCCAAGTAACAAGCGATAGGATAAGAGGAAAGGGCTGCAAGTTGCTCCAGGGGAGGTTTAGATTGGATATTAGGAAAAATTTCTTCATTGAAAGGGTTGTCAGGCACTGGCACAGGCTGCCCAGGGCAGTGGTGGAGTCACCACCCCTGGAAGTCTTTAAAAGACATGTAGATGTGACGCTTGGGGACATGGTTTAGTGGTAGACTTGGCAGTGCTAGGTTAATGGTTGGACTTGATAATCTTCAGGGTCTTTTCCAACCCAAATGATTCCATGATTCTATGATATTATACACGGCTCTTCCTTTTCCTAGCACTTCAGCAGCTGTCACAGGATTTAACCACCTGCTAAACCCTGGCTCATCCGCTGTTGCTCACTGGAGACGGTAGGGATTTATTTCCTCCTAGAAATACTCACTGTGGCCAACGGCAGCTGCTCGGGGAAGCAGCAGGCAAGAGAATGAACCCACCATACGTAACAAACCACAAATGCATTTCCTCCACGCTTCCCCTGCTGCTCTCACAAAATTCCCTATTTTAAAGAGCCTGATCAAATAGAAAACACTTCAACGTTATAATAAGAAAACCAGGACAAACAGATTTGACTGTGCATTTCTGCACCTCTCAGGAGGAGGATGCTCTATTTTTAGGGCATGATCTTTGGAATGCTACAGCATGCGATCTGCAGGCATCTGAATGCTTTGAACTAAGCCAACCCCCCCCCAAGCGAAGACTGAGAGGGATGCCATGAAGAAGCATCCCTTTTAAGCTGATGCTTTATTTCTAGTCTTAGACACCACAGACTAAAAAAATTGTAGACAATCCCTTCCCCAAATAAAAGCACACTGTGCATGCCTCTCCTTGCCATCCCGAAAAGTAAGCTTTAGTGAAGTGCTTAGTGTATAAGTGAGCATTTCTTCACAGCACAAGGCAGAAATAATGACTATGCCTGTTGCTCATTTTTGCATAGAAGCGGATTAGTGACTCAACTGCAGACTGCTGACTTCTGTGTGGTGGGATGTTTTGGCACATATGCCATTGGAAAGAAGGAAAAAAAAAGGAATCAGTCACAGCTCCAGCAAATGTCGGAGCAGGCCATCTGCACAGACTCAGTATAGCTGTATTTTTCAGCCATTTTGTGACATTATTATTATACACGCACACTCCCAGTTCAAATGCTTGAGGTAGAATCTGCCAAAGCGTTCTGGCTTGTTCAATTCTGCTCCCACTAAAGGGAAAACCTCCTTCATTTCCATAGGGGCAGAGTCTGGACAATTTAGAAAGCCTTGAGAAAAAAAATTACCACTCATTTAAGCAAGTTCAAATTTTCCTTTATACGTGTGGATTTGAAACAGCTCTCATGTTACAGGGTTCTTCTTACAGGTGTTTTTATATGAAAATAACTGGCTGAATTGATGACTGAACAGAAAAGGCACAACGGAAGGAGACAGTGGACACTGACCTACTCCTTAGGAGCAGGAAAACATCCCGACAATTCTGGCTGTATGGGTTAGGTAGCAGATCAGGTCTGTTGTAGGAACAGATTAATGACATTTGACAGAAAATCAATCTGGCACCATTTATCCCAAAATAAAACACATTAAGGCATACAGCTCTAGTGGGGGGTGGAGGGGACAGGAAACAACCCCAAAACCAACAAAAACAATTCTCCATTTTTATTCACCTAACATCCTGGGGAAGTTTCAGTGTGCAGCACTCCAACCTCTTTTCCAGATTTTAAAGGTA
The DNA here is from genome assembly GCA_013398125.1 of Aegotheles bennettii. Classification (NCBI taxonomy): domain Eukaryota; kingdom Metazoa; phylum Chordata; class Aves; order Caprimulgiformes; family Aegothelidae; genus Aegotheles; species Aegotheles bennettii. The sequence continues at coordinate 121,853 of VZRW01007110.1, read as the reverse complement.
ATTTAGCAGGCACTGATCTGTAGACTGCAAAAATTCAGTACTTATCTGAGGATTGAGAATGCCTGGGAAGTTTATGACCCTGCACATGCTCACTCAGAAAGAGCAGGGAATTATTTTTAAGAGTGTTTAACAAACCTAGCCCTAGTGATTATTATTATTATCTGTTGTCTGGGAACATCCAGAGGCCCCAGCCACTAATAGGCACTATTTGTGCTGGACATCTCTTCTAATCACCTTACAGAGACAACTCTGAGGAAGAACAAAGCAGCAAAGACAACTCCACACAACACAGCAATGCAGAGCAAGGTAGAGCAAATTTAAGGTCTCCTACACCCCAGCACAGTCACACCCATAAAACTGTATTGACCCTTCACAGTTTATGCTTATCACATTGCAAGAATAAGACGTTACTTTTAATTCTGATGGTGTAAAAAACATGATAATTCAAAAACCCCAAAACCATTCCAAATCAAGCTCTATCATTTTGCAGAATATGGCATTTTAGTTTCCCAAAATACTGCAGACTGGTATGCTTAACACCTTTGGAGGTCAGTATTCTCTAATAGTCTTTGGACTCACCACAGTTGACATACAAGCCAACAACATGATGAGGCTGAGTGGCCTGTCAGTACATCACAAATTAATTTAAGGACTCAGCTTAGTGAATGTTTGGCTCAGCTCGAACAGTTTCCCTACTAAGCTAGTAAGGTTGCTTGGCTGTAATTTGGTTCAGGTCGTTTCAAATCCACAACTTGTGTCCTGATTTAAGCATCCTAACAAAATAAAACAAATTAAAATTGACCCATTGTCATGATATTTCTTTTCCAAAAGAAAAAACAGTTTGTCAGAGAGTTTTTCAGATACCTCTTGAGAACTAAACTCCTCAGGGAGCTGGAATGATTGACACAAGCTGACAGCCTGCCCAGCTAACTTGAGTGAATTCATCATTTGTTGAAATTAGGAGCAGATATCACTAGCTCCATCAGGATTTCGTTCAGGGCTGCGGTTAGATGTTCACTACAGGAACAGCAGTGTCACTATCAGATATTCCTGCCCTGGGGCTGCTTGTTGCAACCCCACTACTCAGTTGGTGGAGAAGTTCATATGACTGTTTACCATCTGCTTCCATGCAGAGTCAGCTGGCTTAATTTAAAGAGCCCTTATTGTCAGCTAGAGGCAAATGCTCCACGGCCTCCTCCGCAGGGCTGTGCCAAAACTACTTCTATCAGGCTCATAACCTGTCTCCAGCTATGCTCCTGACCTTCCCTTGAGACATGGCCAAACAGATTCCAAAGCTTTTCAAGTGACGCAAGCAAGGATAAAAATTAAGCTCTTGTTATGTGAACCTAGCCAAAAGTAGGATGCAGTTCTGGGCTACCGGACTTGAGGTAGCATTCTAGCGTGCCATTCCCAAACAACATAGGGCCTGCACAATTTTTAGACATACAGGAACTTAAAACAGGTGAAATTGCAGTGAGAAATCCAAGCAGCTGCTATTATGTCAACTGCCAGATCACGGCAGATGAGATTGTGTTCCCAACAGATGTTGCTTAATTAACCACTGGATTATCATCCTGTAGAGCAAGCCATTCACGCTCATTGAAGAAGCTCTGTCAAATATATACCATTAAAAAATGAAAGGCATCTGAAATCAGACTCACTTGGTATTAGCACAAGTCTAATTCTGCAAAAGTGACTGTTCCACATCTAATTATATAAATACAAAAATCAATACCAAAATTGGCATGCACAAGAAAAGAACAGCTGCTCAATCCTACATGCTATAATGTGATTATTTGTGAAGCATTCAAAAGGCACAGATGCAATCCAGGGTCACCTGGCTAAAATAGCCGTATTAGATCTGAAAACCTGTCAGTCAGTGGAACTACCACAGTAGCAGAAAAGGAAACCAGCTTCACATTGTGAGCTGTGCATAACGAGTATTATTTTGAGCACCCTTTTGTCTTGTAGAATTACTGGTACATCATTCCTTCATTCTGCGATGCCAGAGTCTAAAAGTAGTTTTCCATAACACATCCTCACTTCCCCCCCACCTCTGTGTTGCAGGTTGGTTGTATATAAAACAGCCAAACATGTCATGAGTTTCCGCTCCAAGAGCCTCAGCAACAGAGCTGGGTATGGAATTAAGTTTTCCTGTCCTCTAACCTTTTTTTATCATGCCAGGACATTCTTGCTCCAAAACCATGACAGGAGTTAAAATCTTGATGAAAAAAAAATTCCAAATGTTTCATTCAGACATCTCTGGTATCTTATGTATAGAGCCTAAAATTACAGTGAAATGCAAACTGGCATAAAACTACATTTTGAAAAATGTCAAAATTAATCCTTTTGATCATCTCCGTTTCCTCCTGGGAAAACTTGTCAAATCTACTTACCTCACAAATACTCATGTTTTTAATAAATTCGCTTGCTCTGAGGAATATATTTCATATACAAACTAACCAATTCTACTCAGCATGAGAATCGGGAGTCAGGAATACAGCCTGAAAACTAACCCAGATGAGAATGAACTAACTTCAGTGCTACAAAGATGTTTTCTTTTGCTTAACACTTTTCACACTAACTATACAGAAATAACTATAAATTCCTGAGTTTGTCATCACATTGTATTGCATGTGGTAATTTACCTTTGTTGGATTTTGGTTGTTCAGATGAGCCGCTTCCAACCTTTCTCTTTTTCCTCGGAACAGCTGAATTTTTCCTGTCAAAGGTAATAGGACTGTATTGAGGGAGGCTGTTGAATTTCTTTTCAAATTCTTCTTCCAATTTTGCTAAGCTAAAGGGGAAACAAAATCAATCAAATTAAATGTAACTCCGTTTCTGGAGAAAAAGGTATGTTGTTTAGGAGCATGTGGCACATCCATGCCTATCTACATAGAGAGAGGGGGGAAGAGGTAAGTGCAGCACATACACTGTAAACATCAAACTAGTGTGTATTAATCTAACTTTGGGATGAGAATGTACACTCCAGCTTCTGCATCTATAACTCAATACAAACTGATTAGTTCCATATATTAAAATTACGGAAAAAAACCCAAACAAATCAGTGTCACACTGGTGACATTTAGCTCTGTTTGCTGTACTTCATACAGGAGATCTGTCTGTTCTGTGAGGGGAATGAAAAGAAAAAGACAATAAAACCAATAAATAAACAAACCAGTAAAATAACTTTGCATAAAAGTCCTTACACCAGGAGGAAAACAACTATTCAAACCAGAAGAAAAATGTCAAACTATTCAGTATTCTGGGGATATTCTAAAACCTGATGCTTTGGGGTGGGAAGTAACTTTGTATTTGTTCTGAGGGATTATATTCCTCCCCCTCTTATTTCATTTGTTGCAACATGAAAAATGCAACAGCTCTTGCTTTCATGAAACCAAACATCCCTCTACTCCAGCCCAACCTGAATGACTGTAATTAGCTTTACCTACAGCTCAAGAAATCCACAGACGTGGTATTGTTCTCCCCAATAGCCAGATGAAAACAAACCACTCCAATGGGATGGCACGGCATAGCATTTCTGGCTGTAATGACTATGCTGTCTTGTATAAGCACTCTGTTCCAGAACATTTTTGCAGCCAGGCAGGAGCATAGGAAGGAACTGTATTTTAATAAAAGGCAATGCGCACAGCTAGGCAGATTATAAATAGCACTGCCAATGACAGGGGAACAATGACATTTTCTGCTCATCTTCAATTCTGTTTCCTACTGAAAACCTGAACTTGACAAAAGTTGCCACAACTGTTGGAGGGATGGCCCTTACGAGCTGTACACTCAGAAGTATCACAAGAAACACGATGTTTCTCTCTGCTCTCTTGAGGCAGCACTTCAAACAAATTGCATTCTGGAAGCTTCAGTGTGCAGAATGATACTTCATTTTAACTCTGTAATCATTACTTCTTTTGATCAGCAATATTCCATCTTAAAATACAGCCTTAGGTCTTGTCAGACCGCATGCATGGTGGGGTTTGTTTGGGTTTTTTTTGCATGTGTGTGCACGGTTTGTTTTGTTTCACCAAGATATCTGTCCTTAGTGGTGCTTGGTACTGCTGCCTTTCTCTTCCACGTGGATGTTCCCTGACAACCACAAAACAAGCTGATCTTCCACTCTGACAGCTGCCATGTGACTCCATCCTCCACCCCAGCCTCTCTCCCACTGCCTGTTGCCACCAGCCTCATCTCCTGCCCCAAGGGCATATGAGAGGCTGCAGCTCTAATTAGGAAGGATCTACACAGGAAGCAGATAAGCTGCCAGCCTAGCTAGTAATTTACAGCTTGTGCAACATGGAGGCAGTGGAGAGTGTTATCACTACATCAGCAACTAATTATTTAAAAAAAGTAAATCATTCACATTGTCAGGAACTTTCAGAGGACCTCACAAGCCTGGTTAGATACACGTAGCTGAGCTGAGGTCTTCATGCCGTACAGCCTAGTCCTGCCAGGAGATACATGCAGGCAGAGCACTGCTCAGCAAAGGGGTGGGCTGCACATGGACAAAGCACACTTGACAGGGACCATGGGGGAAGCATGGGCAACTACTGGTGGCGAAGAAGGTAAAGAGGACACGGCAAGAAAGGCATCATTCCGAAGGGCTGAAGACCTTCTCCCTTACACACAGACAAAATGAGGCTGAACAGAGATGATGAAGGGAGCAGAAAGAGTTAGCAGGAGCAGGCAGAGGTAAAACCAGCTCTTCAAGTAGCCAGATCAGGTAATGTAATGAGCAAGGATAATGGATACCTCTGCCAGCACTTAGGCTCCACAAATGACTGATTCTGCCTTTACAGACTTCACTAAATAATATCCACTAATGACACGACTGAATCAAGCAGATTGGCAAATATGTATTTTCCCCACCCAGCCAGCTAATGATGGTAGAACAGTATTTGCTGAATGAATTAAATATTTACACAATTCTCCTAGCTACTTTGAATAAAAAATTCGTAACTACTTTTGTTTGTTTTTTTTTTTATTTGGCTAGGAGATGCATCCAGTTTTCACATCATTAGGTGTAAGAACTTTTCAATCTTCCAATTTAAATTTAGAAAATATTTACTTCTATAAACTTATATACTGTGCACTAAAAATGCAAGAAGTGTTGCATTAATTTTTCTTGACTATTGCCAGCAAACAAGACTTGGAAATTTTCATCAATTAAAGATCTTTGCTATAAAGTGAGCTGCAGCTCCATTTCACATAGGTTATAAAAAGCAGCTACCACCAGCCTGGGCAAAATAAACACATTACAATTTTAAGCATGAAGTATGGAAAATTTACTCTTTTTAAATTAATTTTCACTCTTCTGAATACAGATAATCTAAGTCTTCAAGAATTTGCAAGAAAGTATGAATGGTTAAGCAGATTTAACAGCTATGCCTGCAGTTAAATAAATCTGTGATACTCTGACAAAAATTGTTATTCGCACACAAGAAAAGTATTCTGTGTGGCCCTGCTAAATTTTAATGCATTTGTAATCACTAATTATTCTTCTGATATATTTAATTTCATGGCGTACGTGAACAATTTAAATATCTTGTCTCTACAATGCAAAAATGATATATTTATCATAATTTTTTGCCAATATTAGAACATTGTTTACTCTGTAAGCAATCTCTACAAGCAGGCAAAGAGATCTATTCTTTCTAGCCCAATTCTGTTTATGATGATTGAATGCCTACACAGAGCTTTAAATACTGCTTGTGAAGTGCTCTGCAAATCTAAGTAATCCTCTTCAGTTCTTGAGCAGGTAAATACTGCGCTTTTTTTTGTTTGAAGCGAGCAAATAATGTAATTCAAACCTGTTTACAGTAGTGTAAACCAGGAAAGATCTCAAAGGAATTACTTTGGTATATAAACAACAGGTACCTAGAGCACAACTCGGCCCAGCAGGGCTTGTAATTTCCAGGAATTCTGCCTAATTACCATTATTTGGGTGTTGGATGTGGTTCATTTAGCTGCAATAAGTCACCAGGCTGACCTAACTAAAACTTCAAACAGTGTTAAGCTGCAACTTACCCGAAAACAAACTCTTCCTTTGGCTTAGGCCTTTTCAATTTTTTGTTCCCACTTGTCCCACTTTGGGAAAAAGCCCAGCTTTCTTCACTCCAGCATCCTTCATGATCTGAGGAGTTGCCTTTTCCTGAGCTTCTTTTTCCTGGGATGAAGGCAGAAAATGGTTTCTCATCTTTAGAAAAATGTGCCAAAACAAAGCAGGTTCAGAAGGAACTTGCATACCCGTTCAGTACTGCAACTTACGATGGATGACCTTCTCGAAGGGGCTACAAAACATGTATTTCAAACTGAATAATGATGATATTTGCAACTATTGCCTCCCCCCCACCCATTTTTATACTACCTCTAAAGTTATAGAGGAGAAGAGATGAGTACATTTACAGTAATAAACTCCCCTAAATTAAACACCTTTCTCTTCCCTAACTCTTCTAATTACACATATAAATCTATAAAAATATATTCCAAGACATCTCACTGAAAGCTTCCCGAAATGATCTCAAATTTGTCCTTTCACGAGGTAAAGGGTTCTCACCCACCACCTACAGCAAAACTAACAACCAAAGCAAAAGCACCGCACATTTGCCTCTTGTAGGAGTGAGAACCATGCTCACAACCACACAAATTGTTTATACAGAACAAGTTAATGGTTCAGGGTTACACACAACCCAAGTCCTGTATTCATCTATCAGCAGGCTGACAAATTAACCAACAAAGCCTTCAGACCATGAAAGACAAGAGGGAGAGGTCAAGAGCTTCTGAGGTAAGTATGAACACAGACTGCAGGACTGGAGAAGACCTGCCCTGGACCATGGAGTCAGTCCCCTCCACCTGTCCCCAGCACCTCAGGTGACCAGACACAGCATTCCCATCACACACTGCTCGAACTCCAGCTTAAGCATGGATTTCTGCTTTTCCTCCCACTTCAGGTAGGCTTTTGCGGTTCATGCTGTAAAGGAAACACTCAGAGCCACCCACCTCTGTCCACGTTAGCACGCAGAGATGTGAGCATGCCCTCTGACACCAGAGTTTTATAAAGAGCACCTTTGCAAGATCTCTCCGATTTCCTGGAGCCACAGGTTTCTATCTTTTTAACACAGTCACTGTCCTCAGTTTTGACCTGTTCTGGCAAGCTTTGGGGTACCACCTCCTCTGTTGGGGTCAGTGGTTCCACTTTAATGTTATCAGAAGCCTCACAGGGTACCTCCTTGCTGGCTGCAATGCTAAGGAAATCGGGAGGCTTGGATTCTTTGGTGGTCTCCGGGGGTTTCTCCTTTGATGTTTTTTTCTCTTTCGATTTCACTTTTTTCTTTGGTGATTTTGTATCCAACACACTTCCCTTCACATTCGAGACGGGGCGGGGTTTTTTGCGGGGAGTCTCCGCGAGTCTCTCGGCACCCCAGTCCCCCTTTGCAACGGCTTCAATTGTGTACATTACACTTTCAATGTCCGACTCGGAGGACTGCCTCTTTTTACAAGGTTTCTTGGGGGTGGACTTTTCATTTGTGTGCCGGTCCAACTTATTTTTTTTCTTTTTCTTCTTTATCTTTTCTGGCTTTAGCCCGAGGATGCTCATGTCAGCCATTGAAAGCTCTGGAGAACAGCACATGAGATCCTTTGTGTTATCGTTTCTCTCAAAAGGACTGCTCTCCATAGCAAGAACAGTAAAATCTCTGCATTTTGCAGTGTCTAATTCCTCAGCTTTTGTCTCGTCCCGGTTTTGCATTTTCTCTGATTGTTCTACTTTTCCTTTACAGGAGTCTTTTATTGTTTTCTCCAGTTCTTCTACTTCCATTTCCACATCTTCCAGTGCTTCCACTTTTATTTTCCCAGGTTCTTTCATTTTTACTCCTTCTGAAGCAAGGCACATCTAAAATGAGTTTAAAAACAGTCCCATGAAACAAACATCAGTTGTTAACATCACTTACCCATATTAACAGGAGCATTACACAGGGAATCTCTCTGGCATCTTAGTCCAGCAAAGCAAACCCTGCTAAAGGACAGTACTGAAACACACGCTGAAGCCCTACCGAAACTGGTGGGACATGATGATGGTTAAATGCTAGAACAAGGCTGGCAGGTTCTACCGCTCTAATAGAAAGGGACTCCAACTGATCCCAGTAGTGTTTCCATGATCCTTTAAGTGCTTTTTATATAACTTGGAAAGCCACTGCTACATAGCTTTTCAGAATACCCTAAGTGCAACAGAACGATGCATTAGCTCTCACTATTGCCTCAGACAAGTTACTTGAAATCCCACATCCACACTCCCTTCAAGTGTCCCTATATACTATTATTTCCTCCGTTTTCCAAATCCCCCTGAAGGAGGTATGTGTGTGGAGAGAAGTTAATTGAATTTCAGTAATTGGGATTATTATCCTTTACTTGACTGTGCAAAATAATTTAGAAGGTAGTAAAAAAAGTCTTCTAAATCTTTCTTCTCATGTTCCAGACTTATTTTGCAAAGAACTGCAAAGCAGCAGTGGTTGCCATGGTTATCTCCTCCTGGAGACAGCATTAATGGAAACCAAAACCATCATACTGTCTGAAGAACAGTGATATTGAGAAAAAAAAAGAGCTGTAAAAAGGTCCTCAAAACACCAGGTTCCTGCAGCACTGAGTTGGGAGATCCTCTTGGGTTTGGATTACCTGTAAGCTATGCTGACACTGCTGCTGAGGGTAAGTCCTTCATGGCACCAAGCAGTTAGCCTTGGGAAGACATGCTTCCTTCTTCCTACTCTCCCTTCTCAAAGCCCCTAACCTGAATTCCCAGTGCTATTTTGTTTTTAAAACAAATGTCAACCAGCCACCTGGAGCAAAACCAGATGGAAGAGGCTTGCTTTGAACCACACATTAGGAGTTTCCCTATCTTGCAGCTCAGTGGCCATGTGGCCAGTATGGATGTACCCTCCAGACCACTGAGTTCTCCTTAAGTCAATTCTAGATTCCTCAGATCCGCAAGGCATTTTTTTCCTTGCAAACTATAAATATCTCTTACACCAATATATGTATGAACGTAACAGCAATGACAGAACATGGTAGTAAGTTTCTGAAATCCTTGCTGCACAGTGTAAAAACTCCTAATCTGGCTCAGGTCAAGCCAGGCTGAACACTGCAAACACCAGAGCTTGGGCAGCACGGTGTCACAGAATCACAGAATCACAGAATCCTAGGGGTTGGAAGGGACCTCGAAGGATCATCCAGTCCAACCCCCCTGCCAGAGCAGGGTCACCTAGAGTCCATCACACAGCAACGCATCCAGGCGGGGTTTGAATGTCTCCAGCCAAGGAGACTCCACAACCTCTCTGGGCAGCCTGGTCCAGTGCTCTGGCACTCTCACAGTGAAAAAGTTTCTCCTGATATTCACATGGAACCTCCTGTGCTCCAGTTTGCATCCATTGCCCCTTGTCCTATCATTGGTGTCTGTTAGGAAGCAGGTTAAATTACACAGAGGAGAACCCCACAGCTATGCTAAGGTGGATTCCTGTGACTTTTTTACTGCACTGCACTGCAGTGTAAACATAGCCTGTGAATTTCAAAAGCTAAAGATCAATCTTTAAAATGCTACTCATTGGACAGTAATAATATTTTGTCAATTAAACACATACAGTGCCAAGGGATTTTTTTCTTTATACCTTTACTGCTTCTGCAGCAGCCTATAGTACAGAGGGCTACAGATATGGCTACAAAAAAGTGACTTCTGTTTTGTGAGCTGTAAATAAACTTGCAATTCACAGTCTAAGCTGGGAAACTTAAGAAAAAAAGCAACTTAGAAAGAAAAGGAATACAGCATTTCAATAAGAGGCCATTGGTTTTACCTGTTGCCAGAAGGAAGATTTGCTGAGACTATCACAGCAGAGCTTCTACAGGAGTTATTGACATGTTTATTCCCCACTTCAAAGAACACCCCTCTCTCTCTCAACTCCCTGCACCCCCCGGCTAAACAGTCAAACCCTCAAGCCCTAACACAAGAAACTGAAACAATTTCAATGGTGATTGGAAAGTCCCTTTGCCACCAGGGACTGGTGGTACTTCTCAACTGCAGCACAGACTCTTCAAAACGTTGGTACCCGAGCCACGATAATTTATACTTCTATAAGCAACAGTTTAATTATAACTGTAGCACTGTTCTGGCTTCCGGAGTGCAGCAATCAACATCATTAACTGCTCCCCCTCGCTGCACCTGCGGTAATTAGTCACCACTATTTTATTATTACCTCTGCCAGCTGAAATAATGCTGATGTTCCACACTGTTTCGTTAAATCGGAAGGACCTGAGTGTGATGTACTTGAAGAAATCTAAAGAAAAAACAAGAGCGGGAGAAAAAAAAGAAAAACATTATTTTACCAGCACAATTCTTTTGTGTTTACCACACAGCTTCTGAATGGGTTATTTCCTGCCGCTTCCAAAAATTCATTCATAAGATTATACACTGAAAAGGAAGCGCAAACCTGTGCCTGCAGTTATAAATAAAGCCCTGCTCCTTCACTGCTCTGGTAGATAATAACACTGAACACCAAATGGTATTTCCAGATTTGGGGATTTTCTTGTCAGGACTCCTTTTGAAGAGTAGGATGAACGTGCTCTCACACAAACAGACTCCAGCAGCTAAGCATCAATCCACATCAGCATGCAACCCAGCTGGTGGTGGTTTTGAAGGCTTAGTTGGAGTTTTGATTGCAAAATCACTTCATTGTCACAGCTTAAAAAGGTTACTCCTGTCAGGCTGTGGCACTGCCAGCTGGTATCCTATAGGGCTCATATGAAAGAGATGCTATGAAACCAAAGCGAAGGAGGAGCACTCAAGCTTTCAGTAACCTTTACTGCTCCTCAAGAATATGGGAGGCTGTCTGGCAAGCAGGTAGCTGATTATTCTCCAGAATCTATTTTCCGTATCAGGTGTGATCTCTTCAATAGTGTCTTGTATCAGTTCTGAGCCAGATGCAAAGAAATTATGTTTTCCTACACAAATCACAAGGATCAGTTTAGGGATTGGCCATTAGTAGGAAGAAAGTGTTCTATTTTTACAGACATATCCATTAATCTCTGATCAGGCTTGCAGGTTTCATATGCTCGTTTCCTTAGAAAGGGAAGGAATTCTAGGGACTGGGGAACTTGATTTTTTACAACCTTCCCTATCCTCCCCCCAGTTCAAGTTTTCATTACTCTCAACCAACATGGGCCCACAAAGTCGATTTTGCAGAAATCAACCCATCGTTGCTGTAAAGGAAATACAGCTTTGTTAACCTGGTTTATCTCTATGTCTCCTGGAAGCTGCAGCTCTTCACAGCATCTCCCAAGCCCTGACCATTACAGCTGCAGTCTCCAAATGCCAAACCTTGTTCGTGCTGTTAGCAGCCTGTGGCAGAAGTGGCTTCCCTGCCATCACCCCCACCACTGCCTCCCTTCACCCTCCTGCCTCCGCACTGAAGGCTACAGGCAAAGCCTGCACCTAAGCACAGCAAGAGACTCAGCAGAGCTCATCAGCAACAGCCACCCAGGCTTCAGACTGCAGCACGGCTGCTCCAAGCATTTTTTAGAAACTTAGAAATTCTCAGAATTTTTTAGAAAATAATTTAATCCACTTCTGAATTTTATTTTATCACCATCTGTGAAATGCCAAAAAGGAAGGCACAGTGCAAAAAAACAACAACAAAAAAGATGATCAAATCGGTCAATCCACATAGAAAAGAGATGAAGGAGGAGCAGGGTGGCGTGGTGTGCTGATACAGGCAGGCTCCCACGTGCCAGACCCTGCCATGCCAGTGGCATGGAGACAGCAGCCCAGTCCCCTCCAGTGCACAGTATCTGCAGTTTGGAGTTACAGCAGCACGGCACAGATTTCCACCAAATGAACTTCCAAACCTAGGACACCATTGAGGTGGTAACGGGCACAGTTTATTCAGAATGCTCCAAACCAGGTCCTGGACTGCCATCTGAAAAGTTAGGCTGAATCTCTCATTTTTTTAATTCAATTACAATCCAGCGTTGCAGAGATCACCAAAATTGGAAAAAAATCAACAGGACTAACATCCTTCCCCTGCATTAGGGCTTCACAGTCACATTGCAACTTTTAATGCTGAATTCCAAAATTCAGGCTGGACTCAGCAAAAGCCTTACTCTGAGCACCACTACTCAAAGCTTGCTGCTGTCCTGCTAACAGAGGACACCTCAAAACTTCTGGTGTCCTTGATTAAGCGACGCTAGCCCTTCTGTTGTCCCAGGGTTGCTACAGTCAAACGCCCTTGTGGATCACTGATCACAGCCAGGTGTCATCACCCTTGCATAGGCAACTTCCAGTCATTTAAGCTACTGTAAGGTCAGATAGGAGCATTGCTATCCGTGGAACAAGGCATGAAATACTTCATTTCAGTGCTTCCCATCTCTGTCTTTTTTTTACCCTGGGAGGGATTAACCTCAGCAGCAAGAACATATGGCTGGATGCCACTAGATGGGATCCAGAGAACCATTTTCCTCACTGAAACAGAAGTGATTGGGGGGGGAGGGGAATTTAAAAGTGTACCAGTTAGGGGCTAGCATCTTCCCTTATTTCCTTATTTACCTGAAATGCAGCAAGTATCTTCATCTTTCCATCATCAAGGAGGGAGAACATTTGCATGCCAAGTCTCAAAGGTTTTTGAGTTATTCATACATATCAAAGGGGAGACTTCTACAAGGTGTATTTAAGACTCACAGAGAATTTCTAGGACTGCTGGGAAACATGACCTAGTATTCCTGATTACAGCTGACAGCTGCCAATTTCAGAAGTTAATACACTGCTTCAAATTCCAACTCTTCATACAGACTCCTGATGGTCTCCAAGTCTGCTTTTCTCTTCTTGGTCCCCATTCAGCAATGCACTTTCCAGTCCTCATACGAAAGCCTTACTTTTTGAATCCTGGTATTCAGCTCCTCATTAAGAACACTGTTGTCTCTTGTCTTTGCTATTGTCCTGAGCATTGTCATAGGCTATTTTTTCTAAAAAGAAGCATAACTTTTTCTGTGTGGTCTCCAAGAAGCTATGCACATTGACAAGTGTATAAAGAAAAGCTAGGTCCCAGGGACCATTGCAACTGCCTAATTCTCTTATTATTCCATTATTTACTTCTTTGTGCTTCTGGAAATACTAAATTTCATGCTAGAGCAAACCTTACACAATTCATACTTTTTTGGGGAAAAGACACACACACCTTCCCATTGTGATGCCAATGGGTGAAACTTTACCTCTGCCAACTGGAAGAGTGCCGACTTCCCACAGTGCCTTACTGGTTCAGGACTTGACAACTGGGAAGTATTTGATGAGATCTAGGTTTTAAATGAACAGAGGAGAAAATATTTCAGTGGCACACAGGAAAGACAGCAGGAAAGGGAAAAAAAGAATGAAAAAACTAAGAAGTTAGTTAAGTCAGTTACTTTTAGATTGTTCTGGCAGAAGGCCCTACTTGATTGGCAATCCCATCCAAGAAACATTTAACAGGCATTTAGAAGTCAGCAGGATGCAAGCAAATACAGAATTTCTTCCTTAGACTAGGCTCATGGATTCCCTTCCACGTTTGCATTGTCCTCAGCTAACAATCTATCATGCCATGTGTTTTATGCAACCAAGTGAACAAGATACACCTCTTGCTTAAAAACACAAACTGTGGTGGTGAAGGTTAAACAAAATTTTCCCAGAAAGCCTGGGCAGTATTTCCCATTAGGTGAGATAAAGCAGATTACCATTTATCTTCACCAGCACTACTTGTCTCACTTTCTTTAGTTAGAAAGCAGTAAGATCTTACATTTTGAGACCAAATCCAGCCTTCTAAGCAGATGTTGGTGCTGAGTAAATAACCACCACTGCGCTTCAGGCAATTCCTTTTGCAGACAAATTTTTTCTGACCTGCTTCCAAGTGCAGTGCTATCAGTTCACCAACACAAGAATTGCTCATTTCTCATATTCAATCTTTTTTGGCATGGCATTACACGGCAGTATTTGACCGGGAAGCCTTGAAAAGCCCTAAGATTAGGAGCAAGACCACCAGTGTTTCTGTCATACCTGCCTCACCACAAAAACCACGCTTATGACCAGGATCTTTCAGATGCAAAAATTATCTTTGCCTTTATATTCAATGTCTTTCTTCTGAACTAGATTATTTGAAGAGTTGACTTTTCAGTTGTCAAGGAGATTAATTACAACCCCTCCCCCCGTTCAAAATCCAGAACATTCATTTTATTGCAAGCTATTTAAAATACAGGGAATACTACTTGAATGTGTGATTATACCAATTTTTAATATTAAGCTAAAATAATAAAAAATCCTAGTTTTGCTTTGAGACAGTTCCATGGACCTGCTCAGGACCCCACTGAAGTAAATGGTCTTGTACACAGCACTTTGCAGGAAGAGGGTCACAACTTCTTACCTTTACACTGTAATAAACTCTCAGCTCTCACTGACTTTTTTAGTGCAATAAGAATGGCAGAAAAGGGACAGAAAAACACCCACACAGCGAAGTATAACCTGAGAACAAGCAGGCATAGATGCACACCTCCTGATGCACAACGTGAGGAAAGAGTAAAGAATTTATTTTAACAAGAGAATGGGTGCTCCTAACAAAATGCAGGCAAGATCCACGTAATACTATCAGAAAGAGAGGAGGCCAACATTTCACTTCAGCAACAAATCTTCCCTTCATAGTCCAGAAAGTAAACAGCAAGAGACAGAAATTTAGAACTCATTTTGCTGTAGTTGCTAGCCAAACATCAGATGTAAGAGGATGGCTGATCAATGGGCTCTATGAGACTACAGATCTCATTCTGTGTCTTAACATCATCTTTCAGTTTTAATTAGAATAATCAGAACCTGCTGTACTACAACCACAAATTGCCCCTTCTTATGTAAAGGTTTAACTTGGGGATCATTAGGATCAAATTATGATGTTTTATTAGCGTGCAGGTCAGCATTTTAGCTACTGTATTACCTTCTAGTTTGCATAAGAAGCATGCGCCATGGTAACACGCTTTCATTTCCCTTCTAGAATAGGCTTTTCACTTCCACACAGATATTCAATAATTTCAGCATATGGGCAAACAGCAAATACGTGCCTGTATTTTACATGGCAGCGTTACCTGGGAAGATTACAGCTTTACCTAAGGGAAGGCAGGAAGAGAAGATACTGACTAGCTGTCACACTTCCGATCTCAAGGCATTTGGACCAGAAGTTTTGGATTCAGTAAAGAAACAAACAGAAAGGGTTGCCCAGAAGCCCGTTCAAAGTGAGTATGGGAGAATGTAGCAAGGACAAAATCATCCTCAAGTATGCATTCTTCTTAAGAAACCTGATGGACCAGCACAGAAAATTCCACCTTGTTGCATGCTGCATGTGATTGATTCTTTTAATAAATCACCTAGAGAAAAATTTCAGAAAAGCAGCTGAAAGTGAAGAGATTGTGGGTTTGGGCTTCATTTTGTTTTTCCACACTCAGCGAGCTTTTAGGTAAGTAAATCAAAGAGGTACTTGCATTTCTTCTCTATGAAGCAGTCATCACCATCTGTTCACATTTGCCAAACACATATCCAGTAAGACCAAGAGAGCAAGGGGTCCCATCTGCTCTGCTTCCTGCACATGGCAAGGATGATGACAGCAACCAGCCCATGTGAGCAGACAGCTTGCAAACAGTCACCGTGCTAAGGAACACAGCCCTCTGCTCAGAAATCACTGGCCTATAAAATGGCTTTCCATAAAGGTACGAACGAGAAGGACACAAGTAGGGCCAAGTATTTCTGGAATGGGAAAGCCAACAGCGTAACTTGGCAACACTCCAAATTTCAAAAAACTCTTATAAGGGCATCACATCATCTTTGAAAACCTCCAAGTTGCTTGCCTGTACACTCACAGGACCCGACAAAGTCTTCCTCCCAGGATTTTCATTATCTGCTGTGGCAAGTCACTGGGCAGGCCTCATTAGCCATATCCTCAACAGCTTTAATTGAAGACTACAGCACTTGGGACAGACAATCAAATGAAAGGCTGAGGCTGTAAAGAAGAAAGAATCCCATGCTATGTCTAGACATAACGAGCTGTTTCTGAGTGACAGGGGACTTGTACTCCTGGGGTAAAAGGTGTCCATTCTAAATGGCAAACCCAGTCAATGTGATTGCTGTCTTCACAAAGAGGGACTCTTACTCACCCCACCGCAAAGGCAGCGAAGAGAAAGGGAACATATGAAGAACACCCAGCCAGAACCAAAACTGAGCTGGGACGGCTGCCAAAAGTCTCCAGGCACATCAGACAACAGCACGCTTCACATTTCTTCACAGGTCTACTTGGCTACTGGCTAAATAACTACCTCCCCTCCCTCTCCCTTCTCTTCCGCAGCACGGTACGTTGCAGGCAGCAGCCTACCCCAAACTGCTCACCACAGCTCAGCTCACCAACGCAGCGATGCGCTCGGATGGACAAGACCCAGTAAGAATTGGCACAGTAAGGAACGGGATTTTTGCCAAACTGGACAAAGACACCCTGTGCAAATGAAAGCCCTTATATTTGAAAGAGCACAAGCAGCTTTAATAGCAGGGGGAGAAAGCTTAAAGAGGTCTGTAGCATGCTCAGTGCTTCCTGCTGGAACGACCTAAATGAAATCAGGCTACCGTCTTTTAAAAATGCCATTTCTCTATTGCTATGATGTTAATCACTGGCATTAAGGTTTCACAACAACAGTATAACACAGGACATAGAACCATGGCCAACAAGGGGGTTTTTTGTTGCTTTTTTGTTTTTTTTTTTCCTTTTCCAGATTTCCATGCCTTATTTCCAGACACTGAAAAAACAACCAAAAATATAAACGCCTCCAGACTGCATACACATTTTATAGCATTTTTACAGGGAAAACACCATAACTCTGACTTTAAAACTGTCCTCTCCAGTTTCTAATTAACTTCCTAAGCACCTCTTCTACCTATAAATGATGATTAATACATGCACTCCAATGTGCCAAACGAGCTGGCGGTATACAACTCCATGAGCTGTCACATCCGTATGACAATGTTCAGGTTTGTCACTTCGTTTTTTATTCAATTAGGAGAGGAAATGATAAAACCTAGAAGGCACTGTGAAACTTTGAGAATTATGTCCAGGTCAGGTTTTACATGAAAATCTGGAAATGCTGTACTAAAGGCAATTCATATGCTGTTCAACTCTGCAGATATCTAAATCTGCTGTTTAACTAAAATGCAAGATTGCTTAAGAATCAGTAAATTGTTTTTTTCTAATTGGAAATTTCCTAAAAACACACAGTACACGATTAGCTTATCATTTAACAGAGAGAAATGTGTTGTATGTAGTCAAACCTCTGTGAGCACACGCAATAACAACCAGGGTATTTTTTCATCCCATTATGCTCCTCCACGGTAACACCAGCTCCAATTCCAGTCTTTTCAGACACATCCAGAATACACTTTTAGCATAACTGATTCTGCAAGCAGTACCAGACTCCCCCAAATGGGCAAGAAGAGTAAAGTCAGTGGAAGTGGAAAGTTAATTCATAGAGGCACATTGAACACACAGAAGAAGAAATTCTTAAAGCAATCTTTAAGAACTCCAAATCTTCAATACGTAGAGGAAGGATAGCTTATGTACTTATGGGTAACTTATAGGCTTTATAAGTCCCACCTAATGATGCTGTTACACACCCTTGTAGCTGTTGTGATAAGCTTCCTTGACCTGCAAGTTTATTTTCCAAAGGATTCCTGCCTCTAGGGCAGTTGTCATTTTGCACTGCTGCAGCCTCTTCCATAGGCAGCACGTATTGTAATTTCAGAATGCCTTTTTTTTCCTACTTGCAAATTAAAAGGCCATTTGGAAAAAAAAGTCTACAGTGGTCCTTTGTTATGAAAGGCCAGGTAATGTTCACAAGCCCAGTATCTTTTGTGCACGCTACAGCTGGTAGAACTGGCCAACATCTCTTCAAATCACTGGTTACTCCCCCCCCCCCATTTTCTTAACACAATGCTGACATGAAGATAAACACCTACTGATGGGAATCCCTTATGAGGGTGCTTAGCCATTCAGTGACAACTCTTACTGGTTTGTTGCTTCCTCCCATCCTCCCACACCATATTTCAGCCATTATACCTCAGCAAACTGAAACAATGCAGACTCCTCAGTTTGTTTTACAGCTCCCGGGACTCCAGGCTGTGATGTGCTTGAAGAGATCTGTCAGGAAAACAATTATTTTTGTATTACCAAACTCTTCATTTTCCAGGTCAAACTCCAACACGCTAAATTTCTGATCCATCATACAGAAAGACTCCTGGTACTCAACAGCATGCAAACGAGTCCATGGTTACAAATATGTAAAGGGTGAGGGGCAGGACGATGGAGCAAAGCTTTTTACAGTGATGACCAATGATAGGACAAGGGGCAATGGTTGCAAACTGGAGCATAGGAGGTTCCATGTGAATATCAGGAGAAACATTTTCACTGTGCGAGTGCCAGAGCACTGGACCAGGCTGCCCAGAGAGGTTGTGGAGGCTCCTTGGCTGGAGACATTCAAACCCCCCTGGATGCGTTCCTGTGTGATGGACTCTAGGTGACCCTGCTCTGGCAGGGGGGTTGGACTGGATGAGCTTTCGAGGTCCCTTCCAACCCCTAGGATTCTGTCTGATTCTGTGTGTGTGTGAGTCCCAGCACACTCATACTAAGAACAGTGTCTGCTTTCCAGGAGACATGTATAATGGGTGATCCCTGAAATTGTGATCTTGCATTATTTTTCACAGGGAAAATCTTTCCTAGGATCAACAGAACAGGCTAAGACTTTTTTGAGGGGCTTTTACTTGCCTACTAATATGTCAAAACAGGGTTAGCAGCAAAAACTTCAAACACTGTATTGTATTTCACAGTTCAGTGGAAGACCTGAGACTGCAGAATGGTGGTGCTGATAGAACACCAACCGCTGCTTTGCATGGAAGCTAAGTGTGGACAGGGACACAGCACATACAGGTACTTCAAGAAGAGACACCAGACACCAAGGGAACTGCATTTTATACTGTTCAACTTGTGTCAGTTGTTTTTGTTGCAAATGATACCTGTGACTAATGCTAGACTTGGTACAAGTGCCCATTATTTTTTCATTGACACACATACATACCATGCACTGGTTACATGCAGCCTCACTACAGGCTGTTCAACATCCTTGGAAATTAAGACTAGCTAATATACATTTCTAATTACTGATCATCAGTGAGCTACTTCTAAACTGCACGTTTTAGCAGTGCAGATGAGCTCGTTTCCTGGCACCCACTGAAGTTCTTCGATGGGTAAGGAAAAGTCAGAGGTCACAGGGCTGCAGTAGCAAGAGCACATCTTGCAGCACACAAGTAGTAGTAGGCAGGAATTGCGTTGAGTTGGAACTCAAGATCTTGTGGGTTGATGTTAGAACAAATAAAAACCAAACCAAATGAAAAAAAAAATCATAAAAAAAAATTATCACATTTTCTGAGTGCTAGGATTGCAATCTACCTGCTCTGTAAGTGAAGGTGTTTAGGGAGGAGTATGAAGGTTCACACAGCAATGAGTATTAAGACATGGGAGTCAGAATCACAGCTGATGTGAAAACAGGTAATAACAAGAAGCCTCTGCTGTGACAAAATTTCTTTCCTTGTGCACTTGCTCAAAACACTACCCAGCATCCTGTACAATCAACATTTATACAGCTAAATATTTATATGTCACTTGATTATGACCATTTCAAAAGTTGGAAAGATGTAAACAAGCAAGTGATGCTTGCAGAAGACGGGGATTCTTGTCCTCAATTCTTGTCATGTGATTTATGTCAATGAAATCTATTAACTCTTGGATGAAATCGTGTATACTTTAAAAAACGAACACAAAAAACCACCACAGTTGCACTTCCAGCAGTAACTGCAAATATGCTGACAAAAATGTTGTACGTTACAGAATTAAGTGTAGTTGCACCGAGCTATCTGGTGGCTATAGAAGAAAATTTTGGAAATTCCAGAACTGCAGTTATTTTTGATGAAGTCAATGACTTAAGTAGCCACAACAGACAAAGGACATAATGTAAAATCCAAATACATGTTAAAACCTCAGGTAGTAAGACTCTAGTTTGTAAGTAAGTGCAACTTTAATTACTACTTAAACCACAGCTCCATCATTGCATTAGGGTTTCCACCACGTTCCTAAACACACTCCTGCACTTCAAATCCCACCTACCTACCTGATAAATGATCCAGTACCAGAAACCCAAAAAGAAGGAACAAATTAAAGCATGAATATTAGCAAAAGACTTCTGATTTCTCTTTCAGCTGAACATCAGATGCTTTTTAAAAGGAAACACTGCAGAAGACAACCCTTTCTAAAGAAACTCACCTCTGCAAACTGAAACAACGATGACTTCTGACAGGCTTCTGTAGAATTAGTTGCATCAGACTGGCAAGTACTCGAGGAAATCTGAAACAAGGAGTGTGCAAAGTAAGACCTCAAAGGTGCTTCTTTCAAGCTAAGAATAACAGTGAGCCAAACAAAATAACAGGCAGCAGTAACAAGCAGCAGTGTCTAAAAGAAGATGGGCAACCTAATCTTTCAGAGTTCTGGACAAGTTAAATTAAATTTATAGGTGAAAGCATAGTTTAGCACCCACTTTAATGCATTTAAAAATTACCTAAGAAGTAAACCTACAAAAATCTCAGGGATTTTTTTTTCTTTTATAATTCCAAACATTGCAAAAGAGTTTTATGCAACAAAATCCTAAGCTGATTACATTGGGCTACACACAGAACTACCCTGTATTGGTGATGCCATGAACGCTGTTCTATCTGCCATTCTGAATAGGAAAATTACTTAGAAGCTAAAAAAATTCTTTTAAGACAGTAAGGGCTGCTAAATGATAGAAGTATTTATTAGAAAAATAATGCCCAAGAACCTAATTAGCATGAAAATAAGTAGTTATGGGTACCACAAGCCTAAAATTGGTCATAGAATGTACCTACACATAATTTAAGGGTGCTTACAAGAAGAAGTGCAAGAAAGAGTCATGACTTCTAAAATCAAAATACAAATAAATGACTGTTCAAAAACAACAGCCTTATCTGAATTAACACAGCTTAGTCAGACTATTCTTATTAATGAGAATGTGGTTAATCAAGAGCCATTCTTTAAAGGAATAGTATCAAATATGACACGCTTATTAAATGTCACGTCTGAATGTACAACATTTCCATGTGTCACTCCTACGGAAGCATGGAGGTACCACCAGTATACAATAAGGTATGTGACATGGCTCACTGGAAACAGAAAAAAGGAGGCTTTGAGGATGGATCTTCCCCTCCCCCCCCCGCCCCGCAACAACAATTTTTAAACTTTCATGAAATTTCAGGCTATTTAAAACATTTCCACTCTGTGTGGCATTTTTTTTCTTATTACCAAAACAAGTACGTCAATAGTATTTATTAGTGAATGCACACCAGGTTTAGCTAGCAACTACACCTGCTGCGTGTATTGCTGCTCTGCTACTGTTTGCTTGAGATGCTTATGCACTGCAATAGCACCCGTGGCATTTTGTTTCAGGACTCCACCACCCATACACCCCCAAAAACATTAGATCCAAGTGCAGCAGCCCACAGCCCCAGAAGAACTGTACCACACGACTATTTGCTTCTGTACA
>VZRW01007110.1:72515-100063 GCA_013398125.1 Aegotheles bennettii | reverse complement strand
ACAACATTTCCATGTGTCACTCCTACGGAAGCATGGAGGTACCACCAGTATACAATAAGGTATGTGACGTGGCTCACTGGAAACAGAAAAAAGGAGGCTTTGAGGATGGATTTATAATTAGTTTTTAATGCCTGCCTTCTGCTTTTTCAATGGTTGTGTTACTGTTTTCCCTGACGTGATGTTTATTACTGCTTTTCTCATCTCCCCTATGCTCCGTTGGAGATGTCCGTGCCTCAGCAGGGGCGTGGGCTGTACCNTGACGTGATGTTTATTACTGCTTTTCTCATCCTCCCCTATGCTCCGTTGGAGATCTGAGTCTCTGAACCCGTGTGAAATGTCTTAGGATGCTGCTTGCATGTCTGAGCGCTCATTTGGTTATTTCAGGCCACTTCACTGGTGGGATTCTCCCAGGATAACCAAATTGAGGATTTGGTTCCCCATGTAACTTAAATGTTCTGCAGTCTGACCAGCTGCCTTAGGCACCTTAGTTTGTGGTGTCTCTTGAAGGAGTTTGTTCACAAGCAGAGCCCATTCAATGTGCTGTACGGAAGGGCACTACTTTGCTTAAGAGAAGCTTTGGGAAGGAGGAAGCCATGTGAAACCTCTCTGCTCCTCGAGGCCGGTGCCCAGGGCCATGTGTGCCTGACCCCTGCCCACCCACCGTAACGAAGGTGCCTCTGAAGCCATGCACTAGGGTTGGGCACAGCTTGTTCACCCTGCGGTACAGCAGCCACAGCCGTGGGAGGTGTGAAGCCCTGTTTCCTAAGCTCTGTGTGTGAAGGACAGATGGCTGGTGCCCAGTAACTAGGAGGCAATTTTGTGGTTAGAATAACCATTTCTTATCAATCTCCGTTATCTTTAAAAAGTGACTGCATCTTTGCTTGACAGAAGCACTGATTTGAGCTTGTTCCTTCTGCTCTGCTGCTCTTCTACTCTGCTTCTACGCTGCTGCTCCTCACACACTCCTGACTTGTGGGAAATTTATTATCTCCAGGACTTCTAACCTCTGCCAGGTTGAACCTGATCAAAGCGTTAAAACAATTACTGGAGGGAATGGATGCACAGATAACGGCATTGCACACGTCTCGTTTCCTGCCGTAATAAAACATCCTCAACATCTCATTTCTTCTGCTCTTTCCTCCACCTGGCCTACCATTCATCCCACCGAGGGATTTTTCACTTATGATTTACACCCTGGGCAAGACCCAGCGTCACGTGCAAGATCACCTTTTGTTCTCACAGAGAAGGAAACCACAGTGGAAACACCCCTGGAGCCTCCTCTTCCCTGCAGGTTACCATCAGCTGCTCTAAAACACCCAGCAAAGGTGAAGGACAGCCCCTGGTTTACCTTCCCCACCGACTGACGAGGGGCTTTAGTGCTGTCCTGATGGTGCCCAGCAGTGGCGAGGGGGGAAAGTCTGAGAAGAGCCAGGATTCGGACAACACACACTACACATTCTGGGATTTCTGGGCAGTAACCTACAGACAGGCCACTAGGTGCTGCTGTAAGGCAAGCAAAGGGCCTGATGGGCGAGCACAGAAGAGGGAAGGGAGGTGAGCAATGAGCGCTCCTCACCCAGCTTCAGCCTTTCTGGCTGTGAGGACCAGGCTTTGCCTGGACCAGGCTTTGCCTGGACCAAACACAGAAGCTGGAGCAGACCCGACTGGCCCTTCTGCTCGGGTGTTCAACAAAACATGCTCATGTACAGACCACAGTCTGGTGTAACTACTGAAAGGACCCAAAAGCCAGGTGGAAACCCACGACACATCCAAGCCCTTCGCTTACTGCTGGTGAGGTCTGCAGCTTCCCGTGCCTGTCTGCTTAGCAACTCCTGCCCCTGCTTGCAAATCTATCATGTGCCAATACTGAATTCTTTATCAGAAGAAAAAATCTCTAGTCTATTGAAAAAAAAATTACAAAAACAGGAACATAACTGGCGACATAGAAAGGGCGACTGAAGCCTCAAGGCAAATTTGTAATTATTGGTGCTGTGCCTCTTCCCATCCTCCTGTTCACTCTGTTACCTGACATCTGGGCTTCTGACAACCTGAAGGTTAAACACCTGATTTGAAAAGTCCCTGTGCATCCATTTAACATACACTTGACAGAAAATCAGCGGGCGCAGAATACATCTGTGGGATTAGCAGACATCCAAGTGTCATTTCCCTCGTCTTCTCCCAGGTTCCGAGTCACCTGGGCCAGTGCTGCCCTGTTTTCTGTTAACAATTTTTAAGATAAGAGTATTTAAGATCTACGCTTACAAGGCCACCCAAGTCTGCATAATCCTACATATGCACAAGCAGTCAAATTGCATGTTGACAGGTAATCTTGTCTCTGTTTTATATATATATATATATGCACATGTATCTTACATGTACAGCCACATTTTAATGAAGACTATATGCTATCATTCACAGCATTCTTTTAAAAGCAACACTGCATCTGTCCTTTTTTTAATAGAAATGTCAGGATTTTAGATAGACAACATATATTTATATACTTACATGTACATTAAAAATATCTCTATTTACCATAGTTAAGCAACTTCTGAACCTCTTCACTGACAGTACCTCAGCAGTCATCTTAGTACACCAAATTCTCTCCCATGTCAATACCAACTCTAACACAACACGGCAGCTAACCCCCCACCACTGAAGAGGAAAGCAGCTTGCCAACCCTACAATGAATTCTTGAGCTTCTTACTGAGCCTGTCATACCACCTCCTAGCATGTTCTGCTAACCTTCCCAACACTGGTTTGGGCATGAAACTGTTTTCAAGCATAAGCATGGAAATCCAGCCACAGGGTGTCCTATAGGCACACAAGGATGAGCATCTTACGTCTCCTTTGTGCACACGTCCAAGGATGGGAAGCCAGAAGTGCTGCTCAGCTATCCAAGTCCAAACAGGTTTGGGATCTTTACTGCATTTTGGGAAATGCAAGCCTAAGAAATATTTACTCCCTACCCAATCACCACCGAAACAGGAAAAAAGGAAAATTGAAGACACACCAGGGCTGCCAGGGCAAAGAAACTGAGGAAGCTTCCTAGCACACAGAAAGGCAGCTGGAGACTTAATGCCTGCTGACACACAGTTAGGAGGACTGAACTTCATCCATTTGGGTCCCCTTGAGAATACCAAGCACCCAGACTGCTCTGGAGGATGTATTTTACATAGGCAACCCTCTGAAAGAATTGGAGATGTGCAGTTTTGTTCCCTGGGAAAGTGCTCTAACACCTACCTGCCTGTCAGATAGCATAGGACAGTTAAAATACAGTAACTCATGAGTTACTGTCCTGATTTAAAAACCCATTCGTATACTAAAATAATCACACAACATCCTTTTTGAGTTGTCTCTAAATTCGCATGTAGATTTTACCTCTTCACTGCTATCTGAGATCACACTACTTGAGGCACTTCTGATATAAAATCAGGAAAGCTCAACTCACAAGGCCATAGCAAAGACCGTCCTTAATGGAACTGAGTATCTGTGACTACAATACACCTTCCCTCTCCTTTAAACATAACAGCATAGTAAAAAACAGTTTTTAAACTCCAAGCTGAGAGATTCAAAGTTTGAGAACTACAGGACATTCTAATTTTAGCACAAAATAATACATTTCTTTTCATTTCTTTGCCAGTTTTACTCTAGTGTTTCTTATTTTTCGTGCTGCAGCACAGAGAGCCAGCACCTGCACAGACTTCCACTGCTCAAACTGGCGTGTAAAGCATTGAGGAGTCTTGGCTCAGTCTTGGCAGTACAGGAGCAATACAGCTCAAAGGCACTACACATTTTGCATTTGGGGGTATCACATGTAGATAGTTAATTATTCCTTTTCCTCCCAATAACAACCAAAGAGAAAAAAAAGAAACTTTCCTTGAGTCCACTGCTCTTCTTTTCAGGCTGGAGGTTTATGGCAGTGACTACCTATTTTACCCAACACACAAACTACCTTTTGAACAATTTTCAGAGCTGTCCCCAAAAACAGATCAAAAATAATCAGTCTAAAGAAAGATCAGAGGTCTCTGCACTACTGGAGATATGCAGGAATGCTTTTATTTACTAGATTCCCTTGTAAAAGAAGATGTTTGTGGTGGCAACTGAACTACAAACTCCTTTTTAGACATAAAGACTTAGTGAATAGGAGTAGACTGCAACACTGATTACCTGTCAGCACTTGCATGGTTTCAGAATGCACCTACAATGACACTGACTGTATGAAAATCATTAGGTATTTATTTTGCTATCAGTGCCAAGGTCACAGCTGTGCTGTGTGAGGCACTGCACAAGTATATGAAATCCTTGCCTAAAGAGCTTCTAAACCACCTGTTTGTTAACACAATCACTGTGTTTCAACCCTTCTACCTGTGACAACATTCTCTTGTGGGGCAGACTTGCCTGGTCTGATCAAATTTGAATCAGCAGAATTAATATCAAACTGATACAAAAACTGAGCCCAACCCCTATGCTCATGGTTGGGATACAAGACTCACATCACGGGGCTCACACTTCAGTCCCACCGGAGGTTACCCAGGATGTATCTTCTATTCCATTTCCCACTGGTCAATTATTCCTCTTCAGAGCTCTCTTTAAACTGAGAGCTCATGGTAAGGGAGAGAAGAGAGTTCCTTACCTCTTGTGCAGTCAGGGCATGCTCCCCTGCTAGAAGCAGCATACTCAGGCCTCCCATTTGTGTAGGATCTGTTAAAAGAGTAAAGCCAAATCTTAAGTTTATTCATTTGCTTGTTTAAAGAACGTACCATTTGGGGCACTAAACCCCCAGAAGACTACTTGTCATAGACACTCCAAGCAAGCTACCATAAAAGGCAGTTCAAGAGAATCACAAATAACCATTTCTGTACCCTCTGGGAGAGGCTTTCAAAGCTGTTTGAAGGATTTAATTGGATTTGTGTGCTTAACACCCCATTGTGTGGATTTACAATTTTACTGCCAAAGGTTTTATGTACTACAGAGATGAATATCTTTAAAACAGCAACTGTAGTGATCTCATACATAAATATACACAAAGATGCTCTAACACTGCACATGTTTATAACTCAACGGATGCCCCTACCAAGGGAGCGGTTCCCTTCTTTAGCCACTGATCCAGTAAAAGGATGGAACAAAATGACATTATCGAGCTCTGAAGCAAAATTTCTATTTTCATGTAGCTTTAATTTAGAGCTGCATCTAGTGGTGAAAAGTGCCAGTCTGACAGCCCTGAAGCATGAAATGCTTGATCCTCTGTGCCAGAACAGCGCAGGCACTGGCCGGGCAAGCTGCCTGCCTACTTGTTGCCCTGCCAATACAATATATAATTGAGGAAAGTAAAATGGAGATATAAATGTTCTTTCTCCAAGTATTTGGTGCTGACAGATTCTTGCCTCCAGCCTACCCGCACCTCAGGAGCTCAGGAAACAACAAAAAGAAACGAAAGCAATGAACACTGGCACCGCATGACTCATGGAGTGGCTTTTCCACTCAGAACAGTGGTTGCTCTTCAACAGTATGAAGGATAATTGATTTTGGGGGAGTGCCTTGGAAGCAATGCAGAGGCCCGATTTAACAGAGTGCCATGCAAAGAGCAGGACACAGTCTGTGGCCCGAAGGTCTCACACAACAGCCACAGGGTGAAAGCAAAGCATTATCCTTGCTGTATTGCTGAGACACAAACTTCAGACGAGACACCAAAGGTAAGGAACTTTCGCCAGGTTTCACTAAGCATGCACTCCTGTTTTCCAATTTCCTTTCATTAAACTATACAAACACTCTCTCTACAACAACAAATTACATGTGCCCTGGACCATTCCCTGGAATGGAGGCCAACTGGCACGATTACCCTTCTCCACTTGGTTGCATTTTGTTATGCAGAATTTGGATGCAGAATAGCTGCATTTGAAATGCCCACTGGGAAACCCCCTGGCCCACCCCCACTCATGAGCAGTGCTGAGGAATCTGTTGAGCGTTTCAGCTGCCACAGGCCAAACTTGTACCCATAAATCTCCAAACAATTTAGTGTTAGATATGATCAAGATCCAGTTCATGGGAATATTCACTGGTGGTGTTTAATTCAGTACCACAGATGCTGCCAGAAGTTCTCCCTCAGATGGCACCTCGCACTGACATTCATAAGGTAAGTTTTTTCAATACTCTCTTAGAACAGCAGTAGAGGAAAGCTATGTGAATAAACCAGGCTGATCCACTATATCAAGGATAGAAGAGTGGCTTATTATCTTAAGAACACAACCTAAAGAGCATCTGGCTTCAAAACCAATGTTCAACTGGAATGAATTCCTCCTTTACTGTAATAAGCAGGTAGAAGGTATGTGGGGATTTTCCTACTTTTGTGGGGTTTTTTTATAAAACACCCCCCAACTTTTAAATAAAACAGGGAACAAAAGATAATTCAGTCTCTACAAAGAGCCAAGGCACTATCAGAAGTATAGGATCTAGTAACAAGAACTGGTTGAAGAAATGGAGACAGAAAATGGGAAGGGTCAGTGAGTACCTGAGCACAGTTTGTAAGTAAAGGGATCCTGTCAGCATAGCACTTTTTGCCTTCAAAAATACTTGATCGGAAACATTAAGTCCTCAAACTCCTTTTGGAGATCAGAGCAATTAAGAAGTGACAAGTGAATACGTATCTTGAAAAATAATGCCTGAACAGGCAGTTAATTTGGAGGAAGGAGAGACGGGAAGAGATCTCCAGGCGCATCATAAACTTCCTGAGCTCCACATTGAACAGTAAGGACTTGGCTGGTTGCTTTCTACTTTCTTTATTCCCATTGGAAGCCTGTGGCAGAACCCAAATCTTCTAAGCATTAAGAGCTTTCTTCCAGTTTTCAGCTTAAATTCACTCAGGGCTGGGCAGTACGCAGTTTTTCTGGTGCCCACATTTTCAGGAATAACTGTTCTCCCTAAACGGTCTTTCCCTCTTTTGCATTTACAGGAGCCACTCTACTTGTCTTCCACTTGCTTCCCTAGCCTAAGCAAATCAAGAGCTCCTGATGTCATCAAGCACGGCCATCACCACGGTCCCAGCAATCCCTGTTGCTCTCCTCTCCAGTTATTCATTACACAGAATGACCAGCAGGGCAACCACGTCAGGTGAGCTGTGCTCTGTTCAACGGCATCAACTCTTCTCTACAGCTGCTGAAAATGCTTTGCCTGACACGCTGCAGTACAGCACTTTCTTATGCCCACATCACACTGATGGCTCCCAGCTGCTCTCCTGTGCTCCACTTTAGTTACCTATGGGGCATCTTCTCCCTCCTCCGCTTTGGCCAACTGGTGAACACCCAGCTTACGGCTCCAAAATCCTTCCCCCTCTTCTAAACACCTTCTCGGTGGTCTCAGCGTCCTTCCCCTCAAGTAAGTAGCTTATCATAGCAGGACACGGACAGGACTGCTTTATCCCCAAGTAAGCAAATACTTAAACTGTTTATTTAAATACAAAAACTAAGAGGAAGGGAAAAAATGGCAGCTACGTGGGAAGCGAAAGTTTAATTTGATGCTTAAACAACTTGAATACTTCTGCTGCAGCTGTTGCAGAGGGCTGCTGCTTAGATGTCTGATCTGATCATGGTAAAAATCAAAAATCCTTCAACTAAGGTTTCAAATGACAAATTAACAATCTAAGGGAAGACAAAACGTACTTATGCAAACACTGCCATATGTTTATAGTGCCTTGTCAGCACAACAAGGATTCTCTCACGGCAGTAACAACTTCCTGGTATGAAGAATTAAGAATTTTACGTGCCATTTTAAAGCAATTTACAGCTAAATCAACAGTAGTGAGGAAAACAGCACACACATTTGACTGGCAGAATGGGAGGCAATTCGTGACTTTCTCAACAGCTTTTCACAGTGATGAAACTTAGAACCATCTCATTACTTGGGAACAACAAACTTTGTTAGTATTGGTTTGGTGAGAGAGCCAGCAGCCTGGCTTGTTCATCATCACAATTGTCAGTCAGAGTAAAGACAAAACTGAGGAAGACCTGAACAGAAAGGCAGCCAGCAGGTACCAGCTTCAACTAACTTTTACCTGGGTGCAGAATTAAGCTTCTTTCTAAAAAACAGCAATTGCATCTCTGCAGGATATTGCCTACTCTAGGAAGTGTCTTTTGTCTACCCTTTGCTTCACTAAAAAGCTTTCTGGCTCAGACAGTTTTCTTCTGATGCAGAAATGTGAAAGTAATGGGAATTCTGCACATTTGTGTAGCAAAGCTGTTGCTCACTTAGCTCTGTAGGTGTGAAGATTGATGCTGCAATGGTCACATTCACCTGTGAACAGCATTTGTCTTTGCCCTACACCCTACCACAGGTGAGCCATGCAGCTGACACATTGCAGGGAAGGGATGGCATCCAGAGGGACCTTGACAGGCTTGAGAGGTGGGTGCATGCAAACCACATGAAGTTCAACAAGACCAAGTGCAAGGTCCTGCACACGGGTCAGGGCAATCCCAAGCACAAACACAGGCTGGGTGAAGAATGGATTGAGAAGAGCCCCAAGGAGAAAGACTTGGGGGTGTTGTTTGATGAGAAGCTCAACAAGATGCAGCAGTACGCACTTGCAGCCCAGAAAGCCAACAGTATCCTGGGCTGCATCAAAAGAAGCCTGACCAGCAGGTCACAGGAGGTGATTCTACCTCTCTATTCTGCTCTTGTGAGACCCCACCTGCAGTACTGTGTCCAGTTCTGGAGTCCCCAACTTAAGAAGGACATGAAGCTGTTGAGGCAAGTCCAGAGAAGGGCCACAAAGATGATCAGGGGGCTGGAGCACTTCTCCTATGAAGACAGGCTGAGAGATGTGGGGTTGTTCAGTCTTGAGAAGAGAAGGTTCTGGGGAGACCTCACAGCAGCCTTCCAGTACCTGAAGGGGACCTACAGGAAAGCTGGAGAGGGACTTTTTACAGGGGCATGGAGTGATAGGACAAGGGCAAATGGTTTCAAACTGGAAGAGGGTAGATTTAGGTGGATATTAGGAAGAAATTCTTTCCTGTGAAGGTGGTGAGACACCTACACAGGGTGACCAGAGAAGCTGTGGCTGCCCCCTCCCTGGCAGTGCTCAAGGACAGGTTGGATGGGGCTTGGAGCAACCTGGTCTAGTGGGAGGTGTCCCTGCCCATGGCAGGGGGGGGTCTTTAATGTCCCTTCCAACCCATAACCATACTCCATTTGGCACATCAGGCTCATCATGATTTGGATGCTGCTAACATCACTGTCAGAAGCTGTTGTTATTTTATGGGCTGCTGTTACACTCAAGAAGTAGCCAGCCTTCACTGGCATGAGGACTGGAGTGAGACTCCTATGAATTACTACGCTCATTGACTTGGTCTGCAGTAAGTAAGTAAATAAATAAATAAAACTTGGCGGGGGGGAAATAAATAAACCACATGTATCACAAAAGAGGGCCACCTTCAGAAAAGAATGACTCTAAAGATAAAACAATGGATTAGATTTGTTTCTAATTAATTCTTAAATTCTCTGTCCTCTGCTCTGACATGTATTGACTCAAGATCTCTCTGTACTCAGAAACTGCATCTGAATAGCCCAGCAGGAGTGGTGGGGGAGGGCACACAGGTAGACCAAGACCTATTACTTGTTCCTTGTGGTAAGTCAATAAACCTTTAAGGAGAATAGAAGTCACTCCTCTGACAGCAAAATTGGAACAGGATGAAAGGGCTTGTGATTTTTAGACCTGGTCTCACCTATATCATAACTATGTAGCATGAAAATCTTTATTTCGGTCACATCTCACAGTTCCTCCATAGCCAGAACGAATTTCATTACAGGGATTTCCATACCACTGTACTGGCAAAAAGGTATATATGTCTTTTTTTATCCTTTTGCACTTGTTCTGCAAAACCATTTTCTGCTCTCCAGCTCATGATCTCTCTAAGCAGTGTGTACCTGCCACACGCTTGTCATAAACTAGGTAGGACAGAACAAAGTTTCAAGTACATCAGTATTTATAAAATTAGAAACTTTAAACTGAAAAACACCAAACCAAACAAAAAAAACACAAACCAGGTGGTGGGGGAAAAAAAATTTCTACCTTGACTGTTAGGTTCCTAAGTTGCCAGTGTTAGTGTCTCTGTTCTTCAAGGTGATGAATGCAACAGTTCTGTTATTTGTGGATATCAGTGACAGATTATCTGCTTTTCACCAGTTCAAGCGTTTCACCTACACTTATTCATGGGGTTTGATTTTTTAAAATACATTTTTAAAAGGTTAGAAACCACCCCTCCAAGGTATAATGGACAACAAGAGCATATTTTAAGTGATATTAAATTACACTTCTCTTGAATGAAATACAAAAAATTAGCTCCACCAGTATATTCATGCACAAGAACATGAACACCTCCAACCTCAGACACACAGAAATTATTATTGTAAGCAGAAAATTACTCAACATAGTACAATGCTGTATGAAAGAGAAAGAATGCACACAATCAGCATTTCCCTTTTTGACTAGAAAATGCAAAGTCTCTCACAGCAGAGAAGCTGGAATTAAAAATCAATTGACTTTGGACTCCAAATGGAGCGTGAGTTTTGATGCCACATACATGAACTCGACTCTCGAAAGCAATCACTCACCAAGAAAAATTTTAGAAAGTTGTTATGCAGAGGTTTAACTAGAGTCCTGGCAACTTAATTTGGGACATGGAAGGTATTTGCATTACAGTACCACGTGGAGCAAAAGAAAACTGGTATCACAGTTTGATTTCAACACCACATCCTCAAACAAACCGAGGATGTTACATCTGAGTACTGTGGATGGAACTCTCACCTGCCATCCCGAAGTTAAGCTGTGGCATTTCTTCACTTTGTGTCACTTTCCTCGGGCTTGGTAAATCTTTTGCAGAGTCGGAAGCAAAGGCCCATAGCTTTTTCCTGTTGGTAATAGTGGATGACTGGGTTTTCACAGGTTTGTTTGTTGTGGGGCACCACTTGTACCCCGGATTTGCTTTCATGAACGCATCCTTGTACTAGAAAAGAAAAGGAAAATTACCAGTCATGACATTATGCTATCCACAGGGCAATGGAGTGCACTGCTTGTAAGAGGATTTAATACAGCAAACAATCCTTAAATATCTTGATTTTTTATCAGTTTAGTCACACCAACCACCAACACAATGTAAAAAGAAGAAATACTAAGGTAAGTAAAGCAGTATTTAAAGAAGTGGGGTTTCCCTCTCCTCTCCTGAACTTTATCACCCAGAGCAGGCTGAAGTTCTGATCCTGCAAACTGCTCCCCAGTGCTCGTACGCCCACTCTGAGAAACACAGACAGCTATTTGAATTCTTTTGCAGGTACAATCTTTGTTTACTTTCTAGTTTGGATGAAATGAAAACATAAATGCAGCATGATGCTCCTTACCTTGCACTCATTTTTCTCTAATAGTTCTGTATTTTAGAGTATTTAAGTACACACTTGCCTAAACTGGGCACCACAAATAAACCCCTACCAGTATCATCTCATTTTCAGTAACTTCTGATACATCATCCCAGTGTTCCTTTCAAAAGGTACCATGCTGCATGGCTGCATAAAATAAACTGGGACCATTTAGAACTTTCTTTGGCCTTGAGCACACAGCACACATCTCTTTTGTTTGCTATATTTGTGGTACGAGGCAGGAAGATGAACTAAGCCAGACTACACAGGGGGGGTGGGGGGGGGGGAAGGTCTGGATCCTACACAGTCTGGGGGCTAGGGGGAAGGATGGGGACCTATTTTGTTCCCAAAATGCAACAGTGATGTTTTCCAAGTATCTCGCTGACCAGAGCAAACCAAGATTTTTGAATATTAAGGGCAATAAAAAGAGTGCATTTCAGTATTTTGTGTTGCTATGTGAGGTTGACAACGGGTGGATCAGAGGAACATGCCACGCATTCCAGCTGCAAGTGTTTGCCTAACAACTGATAGGGGCACACAGCACTGGCTGCTGTGGGAGCCTACCCACTAAGTACCAGTGCTCACCGCAGGGAGAAGGAACCCAATAAATGCCTCCTCATGCACCAGGCAGCTCTCCATGGGGGCAAACGAGAGGTTTCATCCTGAAGCACACGGCAGGGCAGCTACAGGAAGTCCCTTCCATGACTACACACATTCCCACCCACCCAGCCTGCTACGGCACGCAGACCCACCTGTGGTTCATGCACATGCCTGCACAGAGACACACACAGAGGGACCAAAAAACCCCTTGGCTACCAAATGCAGCAATGGCACTGAAAACTTCGTCCTCTGACGGAGTCACTGCAGTGTTTCCCCAGCTCAACCACCAGCCTGGCTTGTGGCAGGGTCACCATCAAGCATTTATCGCTTACTTTCATTTCCATCTTAACCCATCAGCCAGCGCTCGCTTCCTCCAGACTGCAGCAAGGATAAAAACATTTCAGTTTACAGGAAGCCCTGCATGGTGTGAAGCCACTGTCTGAGGTGCCGTATTTATAGAAATGGCTATAAATAATAAAAACCTGCAGGGATCGCTGACCCACATACACGCCGTGTTTTCTGACTAGGGTGTATGCATCAAATCTACAAGCTTAGGGCTGCCACACCTCTAACCTCATCCCTTTTCCCTCAGTTTGGTCTGGGAGCTCAGTACACCACAAAAACAGCCTGGTGGAGAGAAGGGAAGGGGAGGGGGTAAAGGGAAGGGTGAAAAGGAAATAGAGAGAGAGGCAGCTTTGCCTTCCATTGTTAAAGCCACAGCCCACTCACAAATCACGCTCCCAGCCAGCAGAGTGAAAGCACAGAATCGCTGGCAATGAGGTACCTAAGCTCTTCGTATCAGCTCTGCTGCCTCGAGTAATTGAATTATTCCAAGGAGTAATCTGACAAGCCAACAGGCTGCCTATCAAACGAGAACCAGCACGCGTGCCATTCGCGAGACGAGGCAGCAATAAGCTTTTAATCAGTTTCCAACAAGAGCAATTTCAGCGAGGTGCTGTATTAATGGATTTTTTTTTCCTCTGCAAATCCAAGAAGCGAACAGTAACTGCACACTCTGAAGGGAGGAAGCAAACTGGGGGAGGGCAACTCATCAGCCCCTTTCAGAGCTTCAGCACTCAAGATAAATGAGAAATAAAACATAAAAAAAGTTAAACAGTGGCCAAGAAGCAGTTTTATAAAATGCACATAAGGGTCTGCTCCGAATCTCTGAAAGACTTCCAATATTGATTTTTGTGACCATTAGACCAAGGCCTAAAATGAAGTGATGGTTTCTGCTTGCCACGTCGTGAGAAGATAAATGAGCTACACAGTAATGAGAAAATGCCAAAGCAGTAAGCAGCCAGCTTACTGCTCTCCTCCATCTGACCAACTGTGCAGCACAGCAGCTTAACACAGCCAGCCCAGGAACGTCCCTCAAGTCACCTAAAAAACCAACCCCAAAGGTAAATCCTTAACCTGGAATGCAAAGACACCACCTTGGTTCCCACACAGAGTGGTGGGGACAGCCCAGCAATGCCATGGCCTGAAGTTCCAGGTGAGATGTGTATGGGATGTGTTCGTGGGATCAGTCTGAGGTCTCATTTCTGTTTGGGAAAGCTGGGAAGGCTGCGCTATGCAATAGGAATGGTGCCACTTAGAGCTGAGGTTAAAAAAGGTGCTGCACTTCAGTGCAATTCCCCGAGTTGCTTTCATCACCAAATAAAAAAAGATTTGCTTTCTCCAGTGTGTCCAGAACAGGAGCTCACAAGTGGATTTCAGCTACGCCTGGGGGCAGCAGTTAGCACATGCTTAACTTTACATGTATGTGTAATCCCACCAACTGGCTATTAAACTCTGTCTGAATCCCAGGGATCCAACACGCATGCACAAAGTCCCCAGAACACACTACACTGGGGTTTTCACTCCTGAAGGACGCAGGGTTCCCATTCCAATCCACACGTCACTCAGTGAACTCTCCAGACTCCAGCCAAGAAGCCAGAACATTTGTGCCCTCCTGCCCTATGGTGGCTGCCCAAGCAGCGGCACAGGGATGGCAGAAGCTCCCAGCTGGGCTGGCTGTACCTGTGAAACCCGCCTGGAGAAGTGCTTGGCTCTGCCACCCAACGGCAGCAGCCTGGATTCACCAGGGAATTGTTCCCTACGGGAAACAATCCCAACTGCCTCGATCCGGCCAGTGCGGGTGCGTGTTTCAAAACGAAGTGTTTTCTTGCAAGGGAAACAAGGCTTGAACAACAATAATGTTGCTGGCTACTTTCCAAGCCAGCTGAATGTTCCCTGTCCCTGAACAGGGCAGATAGCCCTGTGAGAGCTAACAGAAAAATCACACTGCTCCTGTTACTGCAGTAACTGAAAATGCTGGAGCATATTCCGGAGTGGCAACAATTCATTTTCCCCTCCGTGAGGGGAGATGGTAACACTTGTGACAGAACACTTGTGGTTCCGCTGGGAGTATTTATCATCCACCAGGCTTATAACCTAGATAATGAAACTTTCAAAGTGAAGTTGATCTAGGAAGTCTGCAGGATGGAAATCGAAAGCCTGCTCCTAAAGAAAACACCAGCAGAAGCTGACACTGAGCTCTGCAGGTGTACTATGGGGTCTCCAGGGCAGGTGTTGCTACAAGACATCATAAACCATGAGACTGAAAATAGAAGGAGCAGGGGAGGGCAGTTTTTCTAGGTAATTAAGCACCCCAAGGTGCAGACAGGTATGTCACGGGATTTTCCAAAAGTACTTAAATGAATTACAGACCCGATTATGCTCTCAGTGGGAATCAGGGATAGATGTCCAGCCCACTAAGAAACTTCTCATAATTCCATTTGCCAAAAAGTTTGGGTACCTCACTATGTTTCAAAATCCTAGATCTTGCATGTAGCTAGACATACACGAGTAAATATACAAATCCCTTGACTTGCACACTGTTGAGATAGTATCACTGCTGGTACTAAGCAGGTAAGAAACTGAAAGCTGCTTGATGCTTGATCTAAGCTAACTGGCTTTGTAAACTCTGGCTTCAAGTAGTAAAAGCATTCCTGAGACTGTAAAAACAACAGGAGCTGCAGCCACTGCAGTAGGAACCACTTGTGTCAGGCCCACTCCTACCTCTGGATAGGATCTCTACAGATACACAGATAGGTATTCAAACAGAAGATTAATGGTACAATGGTAATTTTATGTCCTTCCAAAGGCATTCAACCTTCCTGACTTCTAAATGAGCTATCCTTAGGAAAAAGAAAAATACCAATAAATGGTTTGTGCTAGTTGACATTAACAAGAATTTTTGACAGTCTCAGCAGTCAGCCTAACTCCAAAAGAGAGTTTTAGAACAAAGCAATGGATTCAGACACAGAGAACAGGCCTGTGTTGGTGAAGAAGGCCTGAATATATTAAATAACACATTATAGCTGCTAATTATTGTTACAGCATACAACTATTTAAAGAATAAAAATTATACACTCTCTTCTACACATTCTTGGAACCAGTTGTAATGATGTAAACTACTTAGATTTATTGTTTTACTTTGTTGTTGAATATGCAATTTGCTCTTCATGGTAAGAACAGTAAATAAATCACTACAGGAACAATTATTTCTACAACAATGTGATTAATAGTTTCAGATCTGTCACTTCATACGGAAGTTCTACAGTTATTTTCTTTTTAATGAATGAGCTTCCTTCACCAAGGCAAAAGGCTACAAAAAACAGTCACATCAGGTTTATTTCTTCCAAAAGTTATTTCTTAATTTTCGTTTTTCCTGCCCTTGTATCTGTACTGGATCTCCTGATTGCCCTTTCCCCACACATTTCCAGAAGTATTGCTAATTTCTAAGCAGGAATGCAGAACAAATCAGGACAGCTGGACAAAGCTGGGACTGAAGTACTCCAACACTGCTTCACAGATGGGGAAATACTGAGGTACTACAGACCTTGCTTCAAAAAGGACCTGCCATGCAGAACACTTCGTTATTGCTGTGGACCTTTCCATGTTCACACAAGCTACTGAACAGCCAGACCTTACACACGTGGTAACAGTGGCAGACAACTTCAGGTGACAGGGCAGACACAGAGAACTGCTTCCCCGATTGTTTCACAGCCATCTGTACTTCTTGTGGTGTGCTAGCATTGCTCAACAAATGAGAGACGTGTTCTTCCTTCTCACTCGCCCTCCTTTATTTTTTTCCTAAGATTGAATTCAATGGTTATCTGCATTCTACATTACCTAGGTAATGAGAGGGATCTGTTTTGGGGTGATGCTATCAGCCTAAGTAACTAGCTGTGTCTCACTCTACTATCGATACCTGCAGCCTTCTTGGGGCCAGCTTACCAAGCAAGCTATTTCTTAAAAAGCCTGATTGAAATTTTAAGTTGATGCAAAGATACTTTGTGCAATATGGGGATAAATCTCTTTTCCTTCCTCCCAGTTAAAGGACACTGATTATGTATTGCTCTCTGATTCGGGTATCGAACTCTGCCTCACCAAAAGTTGCTCTATCAGAAACTGGCTAACATATAGGGAGAGAACTTCATAAAACACTAGTTTTAAATCCTTTAGCATCAAAGGTAAAAAGGGGCTACATCTGTTAACTGTGATTTTGGTTTGGTCCACCTCTATTGTAACAACATGTATTGTCGATAGCAAATGCACAGCTTGAGCTAAGGATCACTACAGCCAGCTGACACCAAGCTGTATAATTTATTGTTTTCAATAGCCACACACTATCCATGTGTTAATGCTTGCACTGCAAGAATTATCAGGTGATATCTACCACAAAGTGCATATATTTGAACCAATGACTACTAGAGCCAGGTCCGTTTGTGTACACAGGCCAATTTTCTTCTCATTCTAGTCCAAAGGACTAAGTGAATCAAACAAGAACAGCAGCAGCTCTGGGCACCATAATCCCACTGGTGAAGCTGAGGAACTCAGGGAAGAGAAAGACCCCATCGAAAACATTTAATACACAGAGAAACAGAAGACAGACAAATGTATCACGCATTCCCCTTCAGACAGAACATACCTCCTTGGCCATGTCAGTGTATTTCTGCTTTTCTTTTGGATCTAGAACAGCCCACCAATCTGCCAAGATCTTGGTTGCGCCACGGTTATCGAGGCGAGGGTGTTCTTTCCGCACGAGAGAGCGATGGCGCTTGCAGAACAACAGAAAGGCATTCATTGGGCGGCGAGCTCGCTGCTCCGAGGACTCCTCATCTTCGGTTTCATCAGCATCTTGCTCTAAACCATCAGCGCCAAGGAGCGGCACCTGACAGAACCCAACGGGAAGGGGCGTCAGCTCAGTCATCCACACTTCTCCCAGAGCTGAGAGCCCGTGCACGCTGTGGGTGAATGGGGGAGATGCACAAGGATACACACAGCTGTCTCCACAGGCCACCTGTTCCATCCAGACAACCCGAGTTCTACATCAAACCTCCTCACCTGACTGTTCAAGGTTCGTTCATGGGCTCTGCAAGACTTAAGTCTGCTCCAATTGCAAGTCGAAGCTGGGCACCATTCCCTAGTAACAGTCCTGAAGGGGCTGGAGGGAGGAGATCCTTCCCACCCCATTCCTACAACCTAGAAACGAACCTAGTGGAATGCAGTGAGCAGAGTTGCCTTGGACCTCAACTGTGTGTCTGCAACCAGAGAGCACGTAGGAAGGAAAGTGCACAGGTAACAGTTGTCTCCCCATCTCCTGCCATTTATTACTGAGCCTGTGAGCTGTGCTGCAGTGCAGCCACTGCACAGCTGTCCAGTCAGAGCCAGAGGGCAAATCTCAACAGAATACACTGCCAAAACACGCTCTCCCCACCTACAGGCCAGTGTATCATTCCTACAAGGGACACACCACAGAAGACTAGTTCTGACTGAATGAGAGGAATGAGACAGAAAGCCACCTCCTACCTAACTGCACCACTGCTATTTTATACCACACGGGGAAAGTGACCTGTAAGGCCAAAAGAAAACACTGTCAGAGTACCAGCCTCCTCCTTGCTGCTCCTCAACCTTGTCAAGGTCACTTTTCCTTGTCAGTATGTAGCTCAAGGCAGTCTCTTCTGCACTGACCTCTCCCTTCCCGGCTTAGAAAGGAATCAAAGAGATGCAGATATGAATGATATCCACATGATGGAAACTTCCCACCTTCAGAACCCAGTCCCATTCCTTGTTACAGAGGATGAGTCTAACTGTACATTTGTGAGGTGCCACATTGTGGGGTTCTTACGAAAAAACTGCAAGGTCAGCATCATGGAACAATACCAAAATACAAAGTGTCAGGCCAGAGACAGATCATTCCACCTGTGCCCTCAGTATTCTGGAGGATAAGTTGAACTTCTTGTGCTAAGATAACAAAAATTCTTGACAGCTTTTTCCTTCTTTTTCCCTTTTAATCTTTGTCATTTTTTTTAATCTTTAGAAACAGAAAGGAAACTATTAACTTGGTGTGTGATCAGAGACACTGGAAGCAGGCACTGATCATGGGCTAACTTCATGTCTAAAACAAACAATTAAAAAAACATGCCAAAAACCCTCCTTGAGCAATCAAGACTGAGATGTGCAGCACATTATTAAAACAACCCAGTTAAAACTCTAATGGTCTAACTCTAAAAAAGTTTTGTCCAAGATTTTAAAAGCATGACTGACAATTTTCGTGTTATTTGCTACTTGGCTTTACAGCCTGATGTGCACAGCATCACTTCTTTTTAATTGGGTGTGTTTGGTCACAGAAGAGAACAGCAAGAAGCAAATAAAACAAAAGCACAGCTAAGGAGAATCTGACCCACCATTAACCTTCTATGGTCAAAGCATCCAATCAAGTCTACCTTATCAAGGTCTTCCTCTTCCTCTTCTTCCTCCTCCTCTTCAGAGAAGTCAAGGAGTTTCTTGGCAAGGAGAGGATGCCACTGAAGACACTTTCTTTTTGGTCGCTTCCCAGTTCCTTCTCCTTCTGTCGAATGATCCTTATTCCTACTACTGCCTTTCATTACTGTGACCTGTCATGCAAAAACAGTTGCAAGTTCACAACAAACCCTTAAGCATAAGTGACTATCATACAGATAACTTACACCACTGACAAATACATGGAGCACTAATGCAAGACTCTCAGAAGTTTTTCGGCACGGTAAAAGAGGTTTATTCCAATTATCAACAACAGCATGGAGTATCTTTTCCAATCTTAACATTTCCACCTAATGCCCAGATGAACTAGCAGCATACAATTTAGAAGCATGAAGCAAGGACGCCTGCCAGTCCAGCTCTCCAATGCACTCTTGTCTCAAGGATAGCAGAAAAGCCCTCACACTTCACTGGCTAAGTGAGTGAGAAACTCCACAGCTCTCCCACACCTGTGTCCACTGGAGTTTTTCAGATTTTGTCACTAAAAATGCCAGGATATCCCTCTTTTTGGCAGTAGAATACATTGCCAGCCACTCACCTATTAATCATACACTTATATATAGCAATGTGGATGCAGAACCCCATGACACTGCGAGCTAGGATTTCCCAAGTGCCATTAAAAGGTGCACCAGGGAAACCTGACTCCCTGCCTACAAGAAGTGAATTTTAATACATGGATTTGAAGCAAACAACCAGAAGTTACCCTGATGCTTCCAAAGTACTCATCAACAAAAGCCCCTATACAGGAAACAAAACAAACCATCCGCTGAACCAAATGCATGCAGAAGGTAAGGAGTACACACACACCTATCTTGTGTGTGTGTCCTCATCTAAAAAATACCCCAGAACCACCTCTCAGTGAAAATACACGCTTAAGGGACGGCTTAGGAGATCTGCTGCCCAAATAAGGGGCAAATAAATACATAAATAAAAGAAACCAGCACATCCCATCCGAGTAGCGAAGCTCACAGGAAGAAAGGGCTGCTGGTACACGGTCTGGTCCCTCGCAGCCTTCTGCTCACACTGTGTAATGTCAGTGATAATCCTGACAGCAGCACGGCTGGCTTTCCAACCGATCAACACAAACACCAAAACAAACTGAGCCTGGGGAGTGGTTAGCCAGCTAGAGCTTTATAAAGCTCACACAAACCGATGAAGTCTCACGGGGGCTTCTTGCCAGCAGGATAAGGAAGCCAGGCTAACCCCTGGTCCCCCAGTCAAAGCCAGAAGAAGCTGTGTTGTTGACTCTCTGGAGAAGGGCATGAAAACAGGGCGACGAGCCTTCCAACTGCAAGGCCACGTCACATTTCAGGATGCTGCTTTCTGGAAGATGCCTGCTAGAGCGCTGATGTTCCAGCCTACAGCAGCAGCAGAGAGAGCTGTGACACCTAGACTTGAACCAGCTGCCCGAGCCCTGGTGCCACCACTGGGGTGAATGGCACAGCAGCACCATCTCACACAGCAGCTCCTCACGCTCCTATGTATCCCACCCATTTAGCAATCACTAGTTCTGGTTTTGGCTCATCTCTTCCATATGTTTTTCCTGTTGATTAACTCACTGGCACTTGGCAATATGCCCTTGTTTGCACCAGAAATGTGAGTAAACAGCTGCTTCTTCCCCCGCAGACTCTGACAGCACAGAGAACTGAAGGACCTTCAGGCGCTGCTTGCTAGAGGAAACAATCAAACCCTGAAGGAAGCAGGTTCAGATTTTTTAAACTACACTTTAAAATGGCATTTTCCTTGTTGTGTATTAGATTCTGTTAGTTCCTGGCCCCCAGCTAGTTGTGGATGTCCTGTAACTTCACAGCAACTGCCGTTAAGCTCCACACTTTGCTGTCCCCATCACACCACTTCTACCTGGAGCACATTTAACCTTTGATTTCATGGCACCTGCTCCTCTGTTCATTTTCTGTAACCAACTCCTGTCTTTTAATAAAGTATTACATGGCACATAATCACGCACCGTTTCACCTACGTCTTTGTCCACAACTTGCAAAGAGGCTGCAAATACCCAGAAACAAACAGCTTTGGCTCTAAAAGAACATGAAAGTGTGAAAAAAAGTCAAGCTGCCACCCAGTATCACCAAATGCCAAGTTTCACATTGCTTCTGCCCCACGGTGACTTCTGCCATGTACCACACTGCACCGTGCTCCCCATCTACTTCTCTTCCCAAAGTGCTGAACCACCACTTGCTTTTGCCTGGAGTATTTTCAGACACAAATCGGCACAGCAGCCAGGTTACTGTTCGAGCAGGAACTTCAGCTCCTGTGGGCAGCAGAGATTCGTTTAGTCTGGGAGTCTATTAAATGACAGACATCTGTCTATTCCTGTAGTCACTGAAGTCCATGGCCTATTGCTGAGCAGCATAAATGTACACCAAGTACAACAGGGAGTCAGCTACTTCAGCCCACTGACTTGCCGAGGTGAGCTAATGGTGTTGTTTCTGCCTACGGCCAGTCTTAAGATGAGTATTACTGGCAGCCTTCTACCTTGTTACTGTGAAACTGAATTATGTTTGAAGAGCACTCCATGATCCTCCTTTACAAAGCTCAGCTGAAGTCTCAGTGCTGTTTTAACAACAGCATCGCCTTTAGCTGGCACCTCTCTGCCTGCTGCCATCCACAAGACAAGCAAGAGAAAACTTCACAGGACTTAAGTGATCCCACGGTGCATTTTACACATGTTCTCCATCACCCCTGAGGCCCTGCCCATGCTCAGCAAGGCAGCACGGACCTTAGGCAATGGTCACCTCGCAAATTCCAAAGAGACTCTCAATACATTCTGTTCCTTCACTAATGCCCAGCTCACAAATAATTTATGTCCACGCATTAAGGCTAGGTATTGAACACCCAGTTACCCCTAAAATAAATTAACCAAAGCTCACTGCACATCAGTGCTGAAATGTATGCTCAGCTCCAGGAATTAAGTGATGGTCACTAGGCTGATTTCTTAAACTTTGAACCATTTTAACTCAGTCATCGCCCTGAAGCAGCAGTTATACTATAAAGAGTTTTACTAAGATGGGTGGTTACCCTATCAGCTGAACAAGCATCTAGGAGATCCAAGACAGAGGAAGTCAGATCCTGACTGTTCTTCAGGCACCATTTACAACAGAAAGACACACAGTCGCTCTCTGCTTCCACTTCTGTGTGAAACTCGGATGGTCAACAACAAAAATCCTCCTGATTTAACCCCCCTGATGGAAGGACCAAGGCCACAGATTGACTTCAAACTCTGCTTTTACAGCACGACCTGAAAGCACCCCACCCCTCACGGATGTCAAGTTATATACTCTATGTCCTCTCTTCTTTCTTATAAAACGGGGTCATTTATAACATTAACAGATAAACTATTTCAGCCCCTATTTCTCAATATTTCTGTGCTAAATCTAAAACCCCCACGTCTGCCTATTCAAGTCCTCCTAGGCTTTGACCTCCGTTTCAGACACTTTTTTGGTGTTCGCTTTTTGCTGATGCCTCTCAGTCAAATCTAGGATTGGCATCATGAAGAATGTTCCAATTCTCTATTACGTCGCATGGGAGTTTTCCTCTTAAAAAATGAATGCTGACATAGTTTGATGAACTTGTTTTCCTTCGGATTGCTTCATTTTCCATATTACTACCCCCACACTTCACGGGCATTTCTGCTGTAATTGTTGATAGATTCACATGCAGTTATGTAACTATGACAGAAGCTGTCCCATTAAAAAAACAAACCCAGCCAAATGCAAAACACAGCTAACGTGGACACTTTCATTCATTTTTTTGCACGGGAAGATTTTGGCACGACATAGCGTAACTACTTAGACAAGACACTCCACAGTCTAATGAATGCACGTATGAGTAAATGACAGCACAGGTTTTACTGGCATTATTTACTTGTGGAATGGCAAAACATCAATGGAATCCATTGAGTGGACTCTTCAGATTCTATTTATTTATGTGACTTTTTTTTCCTCTAGACACATTATCAATAGCATGCTAGTTGCTTGTTTTGTATGGGAGACAGGAAGCTGGCAGGCAGAAGCAAGGAAAAGATACCAGCTCCTTCTTTCCCTGAGTGCTGGCAAGCATCCCTACCAGCAAGCTTTTGAAAAGAAAGCTGGACTTGGACCCTACAAGAACTGAAGCATGTGTTTAAGCTTGGCAACTAAATAGTTCCACACAAAGTCAAAGAACAAGTCATGGGCAGTCTTTGCAGGATCTGGGGGGGCTTAAAAGTATAGAAGATACACAGCAACCAAAGTGCAAAGCTTGTAATAACTCAAATTTATGAACCATATCACCAAAAAAAAGGTAATTTCTTCTACAGTATCAGTAAAAACATAACGTATCTTTTAATGCAGGCTTTTAGGCTTTTGGAAGTTAGCAAGAGGAAAAGCAATTAAAACCAGCTAGCAAGATTTTGC
The DNA here is from genome assembly GCA_013398125.1 of Aegotheles bennettii. Lineage (NCBI taxonomy): Eukaryota > Metazoa > Chordata > Aves > Caprimulgiformes > Aegothelidae > Aegotheles > Aegotheles bennettii. Next base: position 76,802 of record VZRW01007110.1, on the reverse strand, counting down.
AAGATATTTCTCAGCTTAAAGATGACAAAAAAGTGACAGACACTAGGGAGAAAGTAGGAATACTCCAACAAGACAAGTCAAAAGTATGGACAGCTTTGCTTAAAATAGGCCACATATGCTTTGTAACACCACCAGAGGATACCTGTCAAGGCTGACGTTCATGATCCACTGACAGCAAGAGATACCTTCAGGGTGATGTTCTACAACTACCTTTAGCGCAGATGGAGATCTAACATTACAGAGATACTACACCAGTAAACAAATTTAGCATTTTTTTGTGTGCTGGCTGTATTATTTCCTTTCTGGTCCTGGAAACACAACGAATCACAGTTTTCTTGCATGTCTTATAAATATGTACACCTAATACGGCTTCAGAGAAAAAAAAATAAAAGATTCCTTAAGAAAAGAGCAGGGTGGTGGGAGAAAACAGGGGAGAAGAATGACTGTTTAGCCTTTTACAGCATATTTTTCTATTTCAATTACACAATTGTACGCAAGCCTTCATTTTTTAAGTGTTCATTAACAAGTGTTTGATTACCTTCATTAAGTTTTGTTTTCCTCCTATTTTCTTATTTGCAACACCTAATATAGGGAGGTGAACAATTTCTGCAGTCCTAATGTTAGGACTATCTCACCCTATGGCTGATCAGTCTCCGAGAATGCCACTAGTGCTTGTGTTGAACAAGCTGCACTCACCAGGCACTCCCCAAACCACGTCCACAAACACCAACATCCTTACGAAGGTCCCCAGGAGTAACCAAGCACTGTAAGGCACATGTTGTAATACAGGCTAGAAAGAAACCCTGCAAGAGGAGAACCCCAGGGATATGAATTATGACTGTGGTGCAGTCCCTATTGGAAGGTTCTCCCTGGAAGAACATCTGAGCTTCAGCAACGCCCATCTTGTTTCCATGAGGACAGTGGAAATGAATTTCTCTTTTCCTGCTACCTTAAAACCACATTTCCTGGAGCCCAGCTGGGCCCTCAGCTGACTCCATGCAGATTACTGGTACTAAGGAGGAAAGAGAAGGTTTCAAGTGGATTTTCCACACTTTCTGCTGTTTTACACTATCTAAATTCTCTATTACCTTATAAAAACAAATACTAAATAGAGAAAAGAGGACCAAACTATGACACTAATGACTTGGTGTCTGGGGGGCTACTGAGCCAGTGACCTGTTCCAACAAAGAAGCAGGAGACTGGGAAATGAGTTCATGTTTCTCACGTGTCTAGTGGGCTGAAGAGGTATTTGAATTTTCAAATAAAAGCAAAAGGAGATTGCTGGCAGTAAAACACATCTATGTGAATACAAAAGGGTTTTTTACAAAATACATTTATTTTAGCTCTGGAATAACTGAACCAGAATATTTCTGTAATGAAGGACAAAAACTGGTTGGCACTAAATACTGACCAGCCAGTGAATATATTCTTTATTGTTTCACAGCAGAAAGCCATTAATGAGCTTTCTAATTTTCAGAGATGCCATGGTTTAATGGGGGACATGCTGAGACTCAATGGAGTCCTGTTTGCTAGCAGAGGTTTGGGATAGACTGTCGCCACACGAACTGCTTAGCAACACAGCAACAAGTCTTACTTAATTTTTAATGACACGCTTTTCCATCTTCATAAACGATTTTAAATTATTCCTTATTCTCTTAAACTCAAATCTGAGCCACTTGCTTTCTTTGTTCTCTTAGTACATATCCAAGATAATCAAAAAGAATGTCAACAGCACTTTTTGTTAACCTTTGGGGTTTTTTAAGTGGATCTTTCATGTTTACCAGAGAGGAATAAAAACAACATATAATACAAGTTAATAGAATTTAAACTACAGCTCTACTCTTCTCTGCTCATTCACACATGCACAAAAATTCAGATGTTCTTTGGGGTTTTTTAAAGCAAAGAAATAAACAAGGTTTTGTCTAGTGCAAAAAGCACTTTACATTGAACAACTATACTCACCATTAGCAAGGTATCAGGATACTTCAATTTAAAAAGGAGGGGGGGATAAATTTGTTACCAGTGTTCACTTGCCTTTTTTACGTGCGTACCATTTAGTTTTGCTTTTGGTTATACTGTCACAGTTAATTCTCCAGAGCTATCAGCAAGAATGGTTGTAAAGACATTTCAAGTGCTAGCTCTCTCCCGATCTGCTTGTGAAATGGAAACCACTCAGACAGCAAGTGTGCAGGGTGGCACAAGAAATCCTCACACACTCAATACATCGAGGAAACTTGCCTGTTCTGTGCAAGGAATACTCTGCCCAGATGTGCCCACGTCACCATTTCAGGTAACTGTGTTTTAAAAGATACTAAAAATAAGCATGAATCCTTCCATGAGACTAAAGCGTAAGAAATAGCACTTGAAAAGTCATGAGTAGATGTGCAACCTACTGCAAAGTCTTTTAACGATGGTCGATCTTAAGTAACAATTCCTCTTTTGCTTTTCTTTCTAGTTCTACTTTTTCTCTTCATTTATAGATGACAATATGAAGAAATAAAATAGTATTTTACTCTGTAGGGAGCTCTTTAGCCTTTAGGAATGTCCCCATTACAACAAGCGAAACACAGGCAAACCCTGCCTGCTATAGAATTGCCCTCAAAGGACACTTAGGAACTGGACCCTGTCATTACAGCACACGAGTAAACTAACTAGGAAATTAAAAAGACAAACCTTAACATGGATTTTGACTACTGGGTTTTCCTTACGTCCCTGCCAGAGAACAAACACAGCTACCCGGACCTTACTCAGCCAAGTGGGTATCTCAGCCAACCTGAAATTCAGTACATAACCCAAACCTGGGAGTGCTACGTTCGCTATGGCACTGGAAAACCAAGTTGGGAGCGTATCATGGTCAGGCTGCCAGCAAGTGCTTGTTGTCAGTAGGGCAAACTACTTGTTAAACTACAACTTGGTAGCCGTGGTACAGAAAAATACACTAAAAAAGTTAAATAAAAACAAGCAATAAAAAAAAGAGCAAACAGTAAAATGACAGGGAAAGATGGGGGGAAGAAAGAGTGAAAAAAGGGCAAAGAAAATTAAAAATGGAGGAAAAAAAAGCAAAGAAAAACAAAGGAAAAGCTTTGTGAAACCCAGCATCATTTAGCTTGACAAAGACAAAACAGCAGGCTGTGAATACATAAAAGACATCAGCAAATAATCTGTTTTCCACATCTATAATGCAGAGCACAAGTGGGTGGCCTCTGCTGAGGGAAGGAAAATGGGGCCGAGCCCTGGGGAGCAGTGCAGGAGCTGCAGAGGGAAGAGATGGCAGGGGGGGCACCCAGCGCCCCAGGACCCCCAGGGCTGTGGCGTGCAGGGCAATGGCACCGCTGGACAAACCACCCAAGCTGTCCTGGGCAGGGACAACAGCACCAGACACCGAGCGTGAAACAAATCAGCTAATTATGAGAACTAAGTGGTGCTGGCATTTCAAATATGGAGCTAAAAAAGTACTTAAAAACTGTGCTCAGAGTGCACGGAAGGCAAGTCGGGCAGGTGGAGTGGAGTCTGGACAACCTTCACAAGAACGGCCACCACCCCCACTTCTCCAGGGTCCTTATGTGGGTGTCCGGGGGTTTTCCCCTCCACCTGGACCTTGGTTCCCTGGTCCGAATGCCAGCTGGCAGTGGCTGAGCAGGTACATTCACCCTACGCTGCTCAGCACCGGGGGGTACCAGCCACCATCGGCTCCTGGACACACAAAAATCACCTTACATAAAGTGAGAGATGGCTTAGGAAACGCTCAAGCGTTTGTTTTCTACTGTGGTTTATCCTAAACCACCCCACTCCCTGAGGAGGGTCAGGATTTCCAACACCAATTGACTGTTTAGCAAACAGCAAAGCGCCCGGCACTTCCCGCACGGACTCGCCGGGGCCGGGCACAGCCGGGACCCAGGTTTAACGAACCGGCTGGGTGAACCGGCAAAGCCATCGAGCCCAAGGGAGCCGTTTGCTCCGCCGGGCACAAACACACCGACCCCCCGCGAACCTCACCGAGCCCGCCCTGCGCCGGGGCACAACGGGCGGTAACCGCACCCCGCACCCGCACCCCCGGGGCTCGGGGCTCCGCACACGAGTGCCGCCCCCGGCGTGTGGGGGGAGAGGACCGGCCCTCAGGTACCTGCAGCAGCCCCGCGGCACTCGGCAGCTCCGCAGGGCACCCCCGCAGGCTCCCAGAGAAGCCCCCGGCGTGCCCGAGGCTCTGTCGGGGGGAGCTCCCTGCGAGCGGCAGCGGCGGGCGGGGGGAGGACGCCGAGCCGGGGCGACAGGCGAAGGGTCGGGGGC
>VZRW01007110.1:31004-72506 GCA_013398125.1 Aegotheles bennettii | reverse complement strand
GGGGGGTTGGGTTCCAGAACGCTCAGAGGTTTCCAAAGGCGCTGGGGGGGGGAGGGTTCCGAACGCTCGGGGGGTTCCAAAGGCCCCGGGACACACACACACACAGATGGACGGCAGGCAGGGAGGGGAAGGGAAGCTCTCACACCTAAGCCTCGCCCTTTTCAACTTAAACTTAGAAAACCCCAAGCCCAGGTCAAGCCAGGCAGCAGCCAGCCCAGCCCAGGAACTGGCCCGTGGGCGAGCACCTTCTCCTGGAGTCACTTGACCAAAAAGCAGTTGTGGGAAGACTCACGTCTTCACCAAACCAGGCCTTGTTTTGCCTTGCAGCTGCAGCAGGACATTCCCAACTGCAGGACTCACTCAGCCCTCGGCAGCTGCAGAGGCAGAAGCACCACCACAAGCAGCCCAGAGCTACGCTCGCTTCCCCCAAAGGCTGGGGAGACCCCAGTGCCACACTGCATCAGGCACAGCTTCTGGGTCAGGCACTGCAGGAGACAAGAGCTTGTCAGGGCAAGAGCTGCCTTTCCAGGCTCTAACCACCCAGGTGCCAACCCACCACCACAGCAGGTCACCCGCAGCCATGCACAGCCCCTAGGAGAATCCACCCGGATTAGCAGGCAGGTTCCTGTGCCTGGAGCCCCTGGAGAGCAGACAGGGGTGTCTTAATGTAAGGGAGATGGGCACTGGGGAGCAGCACCAGACCTCCTGCACATGGAGGTGAGGTTGGTCACACTGGGACACCTGTGCCACTAAACCCGACCCTGCTCCCAGGTGAAGATGTGACCCACCCAGCCAGAAAGCTCTGGCATCTTTTTGCTCCAAAGCAGCATTTCTTTCGCCTCCTACACCTGCTGCCACAGCTGGGGAGAAACCAAACAAACCCGGGAAGGTGGGCAGAATCAATGCCTGGATTCCAAAACATGGAGCAGGCAGAGCCCAACCTGCTTTGCAATGCTTCCTCCTGTGGAGAGGGGGATAACGACAGCACCCGCCACCCAAGCCCTCTGCTGAGGCCAGAACAATTAATTTATCAATAGCACACGTTCACTCCAGGGATGGAGACGGGCTGTGAAACACAACCACCTCTCAGACAGGAGACAAGTGCCTGTCTGCAGAGCATCTCAGGCCGCAGCAACAGCGCAATCCAAAACGCGCTGGCTTTTAGCAAGTTCTGTTCAGGGAGGAATTCTGACACAGAGAATAGCTGCCTGACAGCAATGAAAACAACTGTCCAGAACCAAGAGAGTCCACGTACACACCCCAAAAAATCCACTTTGTGCTCCTGTATGATCAACACTACCTGAGCCTGCATAAAGAGCAGCCTTTCTAGGAAGAGAGCTGCCACTCCTGGGCTTTGCCCTTACTTTACTATAGTTCTAAAAGGCAAATCTTTGTAATTTGTCAACTAGATCATCAGAGGTTCCCCCTAGCTGTTGCAAATCACTAAACAGTTAATCTCAGCATGAGGATCTTTAGAGCCAGTGAGACCACAGGTAAGATGGCCACAGGAAACACTTGATGAATTTCAGCAGAGGGTACCCCCAGCAGGGCATCTGCAGTGAGCAACAGCGTCCTCACCGAAGGGCCTAGCAGGTACCAACTCAAAGTCCAATTGAAATTTCATGTGAACAAGAGGGATGGCCTGGAGTTCTGCTCACAGCCTTCAGAGGATGAGACCCTCTGAGAATGGCAAAGAAAGAAAGTCAGTCTTTTCCACTTGCCACTCCCAAAGTTCATTTTTATCTTTGATTAGTAGGCACACAAATTGCTCTAGGGTCCACTCCGGGCAGAAACACAGCCAAGTGCTTCTGCGCAGCACGGAGCAGCACAAAAGAGGAGATGTTCCTGCAGCAGCCATCGCTGGCTGAGCATGGCTGAATGGGAAAATTGTTCCACTCCCCTTTTCACTTCTTGTTGATTGTGTCCTCGCGTCTTCGGCAAAACCGGGACAATGCGGCTGTGTCCATCACTACTGTGATCCATTTTAAGGCTTACCATGTGCGTAGCAAAGCTTTCATAATAAAATTCAGTCATAATTACTACCAGTGTCAGGGGAACCATATACAGCTGTGTGAGCAAATGAAAGAATTAGTCCCTTAATACATATTTAATAGGCCATAAGATACCCTCGCACAACCGAGTATTATAGTTTGTCTACTTTCGCTCTCCTCAGCTCAAGTACAATAGGGTAAGACAGTTGTCCAAACAAACCCTCGGAACAGCCACTACCCCCCGCTCCTACAGAAGGATCAAATGAATGGCTACAGACAGTGTTTGCTCAGCTTTGCTCATCTCCTATACCGTTAGTCATTAATCATGGTAATGGAACTCGCATGCATCTCAGAAACAAAATAAAGAGGCTACGTGAAAGTTTCAAATAAAACAGGCTTCTGCAATGACCACTGACAGAAAGACCACGAGATTGGCTTGACAATAAATTCCTAGCTACTAGCATGTTTTCTACAGAGTAAAATTGTCACAGTCTCCTTCCATCCTCTCCCCCTACCAAGGGATAGAGTGGGTAAAGCAAAAAATTAGTGACAAGTGAACCCTTCGAATTTGTTCCCCACCTGAACCCTCCCCTACCAAACCCTGGGTTAGTTTCCAAGCTCTCGACCTAGAATAATATTAAAAGAAATACTAAAGCAGCAACACTTTTGTCAAAACACGTTGTATCTCAAATTGAGATTTGATTTCAAATTGTATCTCTGCCAGGGCAGAGCAGAATTTTGTTGAAAGCTAAATATAAATAAAAACAAGTGGAAAACAAACAATTTTGCACACATCAGTCACACATATATCTCTTCTTTCTAAAGGTAATATTTTAAGCATCAGGAATGAGCTTTTAATGCAGACTAGATTCCTTAGTGCAGTGGTTTAATTTGATCACCTAAAGGAACTTTGTGTTTGGAAGCACCACCATCTCTCAGAACTACACAAATCCATGTAAAATCCTTCTTCTATCAACATTTTTAATGATTTTGAAAGCGGATGCACTATCTCAGTACACAATTTTCAAGTGCCATCTAGTGGCTATTTTCATTTTTATTTCAAATTGGTATTTAAAAATAACTTTCCCCCCTTATGAAATGTATTTCTATCACTTACTGTTATTTTATTATGCAGAACTCTTGGTCCTGCAATGGTAACTAGATGCTTACATTAAGCCCGAGTTTAAACATTCTGATGGACTGAATTTAGGTCAGAAGACAGCTGACTTCGGGACCAAGGAATCAAAAGAAAAAGAGAAGAAACAAAAATCCTGTCCATTATATCCACAGAAACAAAACAAGGCACAAACGTCGGCTCATTATTTAGAGCCTTTTCAGTACAACTTAATGACTTCTTATCATGAGAAAATTCCAACATGTTGAAGTCCACAGGGAATTAGGGCCTCAACTGATTGTATGAGAAAATCCTGGAGAATAAAGGATGTTCTAAGCATTCCTCACAGCAGATAAAGCAAAAAATCCACAGTGCTGTATCGGAAAGATTCTGTTTTACACTCAACCCAACCTGTGATCTTACACAGGCCCAAAACTTTGATAAAACTCAGCTAAGTTTGGTGGCTTAAACGTATTAAGTCTTGTAATGGGAACAGTTACTTTCAGGTCTTCTCCCACCTCAAATATCCTTACTCTCCAAGTATATGGAATTGAACTGACTAGATATCCCGAAAAATGGCTAAATCACAGAATCACAGAATCCTAGGGGTTGGAAGGGACCTCGAAAGCTCATCCAGTCCAACCCCCCTGGCAGAGCAGGGTCACCCAGAGTCCATCACACAGGAACGCATCCAGGTGGGGTTTGAATGTCTCCAGCCAAGGAGACTCCACAACCTCTCTGGGCAGCCTGGTCCAGTGCTCTGGCACTCTCACAGTGAAAAAGTTCTTCCTGATATTCACATGGAACCTCCTATGCTCCAGTTTGCATCCATTGCCCCTTGTCCTATCATTGGTCATTACTGACTAAAGCTTTGCTCCATCGTCCTGCCCCTCACCCTTTACATATTTGTAACCATGGATGAGGTCACCCTCAGTCTCCTTTTCTCCAAGCTAAAGAGACCCAGCTTCCTCAGCCTCTCCTCACAAGGGAGATGTTCCACTCCCTTCATCATCTTTGTGGCTCTGTGCTGGACTCTCTCAAGCAGTTCCCTGTCCTTCTTGAACTGTGGGGCCCAGAACTGGACACAATACTCCAGGTGTGGCCTCACCAAGGCAGAAATGTGCACGTGCAATACAGTGTGCCCAAGAGGGCACCAAACCTGTGATGCACGGCATGCAGACCACCCGTGTGAGACATGTGGAGCATATCAAATCCTGAATTCAGTGTGTATGGGAAGACACGTGTGTGCCTGTGTCTCCACCTGGAAATCCCCAGGCACAAATAAGGAAGTCGGTGTTAGGTAGCCAACCAACCAATGAGAACATCTGGGCTTCTTTACAATGTACCTCTGAGAGCCTAAAAGGAAGATGTCCTTCTCCTTCTGTAACACACTCTGGTAGAGCAACAGTAATGTATGTGTAATCTTGTGTCTGTATCTGTATAGGGAAGTGTTAGAACAAAGAGTTTGGGACAGAGCCGAAGTTAAAAACCATACCGTTACCAAACATCATCATCTACTATTTTTCTACTGGAAGACTTGTTAGCTACCTTCCCAGGGGTGAATCAATTCACTGAAGAAAACCCCAACCAACCAACCAACAAAAAATGTTTAGCTGTTACTCATTCTGTCTTGAATCCAGATTTCAAAGCACTTTAATAAAAGGTGGGAACATTGATATCCTCCTAATTTTTCCTATTAGCAAAGAGTCAGATGAAATCTCTTGAGAAAAGGTCAGAATTCATGGTCAATTTTGGAAGAAAGCTTGTAACTCTGACCCCAGCCCCTGCTCCCTTCTGCTGTCTCTCCCTTCTAGAAGGCATAAAATGAAGAAACTGAAAAGAAAACTTTGACATTCAGCAATTTTTTTGTGTGCTTGTTACACAAGTAATTACAGAGGCATTATAAGACAGTCCCAGCGAGGCATCCTTTAGATCCACCTCCAGGTGGGCCTCCACAGAGCTGCACAACTCAAGATGATGAAGTACAGGTGCATGAACCATCCGTGTGAACCCACCCCCCATGCAGGCGAGTGCTACAGTCCGTGTGTGGGGTACCTGGAGCAAGCCAGGAGCATCACCCCACCACCCTGTGCATCACCCCACCACCATACCGGTAGCGAAGAGTTCGCTGGGCAACCCAAATGGCTTGTGCCAACAAGACACTACATGGACAAACCTGTAAGTGTCTCACTTTAGACCTGAGCACTATCTCCCTTTTGTGATGCATACAAGACCTTAAACACAATGCAGAACGTGTCTATCTGATTTGGGGCTTCCCCAGCATCCTTGGTGTAATAATCCACGTACAAGTCCTGGAAAATTTATTAGATAAAAAGCAATGCAAAGATCTGGAGATGCAGGAAGTCACAATGCTGCCTGTAATTACAAGAACAGGGCATACACAATGCCAGAAAGAGTAATAAAATTTCCTAACACACAGATAAAAACCAGAGGAATAAACAATGTTCCTTAAAAAAACCTCAGGAGTATCACCTTATTGCATGTGTAGCCTCAAAAGGCAGCCTCAGCTACCCAAGCACATTAAACTCCACTTTTTGAAATAATCAAAATAATTTTAAGACCCATAGTTCTATATATCATTGCCTAAATCATGCACTTCACTGTTTGATTAATCCATTAAATAGAAATGTCAATTTGGAAGGCACAGAAGTTCTGGCCTGTGTAGCTGCTAGCCCTTGATTTGATGGAAAAGCTCTAAAGGTCAAACCCAGACAGCTTAAATTAATTAAGGAAAAAGAAAAAAAGGAATATTTTTACTGTCTTTCATACAATAATTTTTTAAAAATTGCTTTAATTGAGAGCTCATGAATGCCAGTATTAATTAGAAAATCCAGTATAATAGTAAACACTATTCACAGAGATCACAAGTGTGTAACTGAACTCATATTTAATGGTTGGAATTTCACTGCAGCCACATTCTCCTGAAGCTCGATGGATGTTGGACATAAATGACTTCAAACTTCTGGAAGAAAGCAAGCTACCAAGAGAATCTGTTCCTTGCCAGGGAGGTAGCTTTTTGCGTAAGACATAGTTTTGACAGTTTTTCCCTAAAAGTCTCTCTCTCAAATGAGCCTCAAACTAAACCATCAGGAGTAAGCTGGGCTGCAGACAATGCTCCCATTCTTAAGCCATATGCGTGCTCACTAATGTTGCAAAAATGCATCACCACCGCGAGTTCTGCTGAACATAACAGTCTCTTTTAAGGAGAAAAAGACTTGGCTTATTTTTAATTCATGAAAAGACAATCACATGATTCAGCAATGTCCACTTCAAAAGATCTAATGCTAGGAATTTGACACGAGCTGCATGTGAAGGATTTAGGGCAAATATTTTTGCACCTCTCTCCTTAAAACTAGACTGTTCGTGCACTAACAACCATTATTTCAAGACAAGGGAAATATTAAAGACTAGATTCATAGCACCTGGAAGTCCCTAGTTCCACTCAAGGCAGGCCTAGCCTCAAAGCTGGATCACACTGCTCAGGAGCCTGCCCAGGGATGGAGAATCCACCACCTCTTTTGGCACCTGGCTCCACCACCCTCACAATAGAGGATATTTTTCCTTATGCTCAACCAGAATTCCCCTGCCTTAACTTGTGACTCCTGCCTCTTGCCTGTCCTTTCACTGTGCACCTCTAAGAGGAGTCTAGGTCCACCTTCTTCACAATAGCCCTACAGATAGCTGCAGTCAATTGGAGCCTTCCTCAACTTTCTCTTCTCAGCTGAAACTCAAGCAGCTCTTGCAGCCTTTCCTGGTATGTCATGTGCTCCAGACCCAACCACCGTGGTGGTCCTCGACTGTGCTCCCTCCAGTTCTTTGGGCTCTCTTGTATGGGGGTTCACAGCCTCAGAAGCTCAGAGCAGAGCAGGAAAACCCATTCTTCTTAGCCTGCTTGGCTATGTTCTTGCTTCACAGCCCAGCCTGCAGTTTGCTTTCATGGCTACAAGGTCATGCTACCAAATTCTGTTCAATTTACTGCCCATTGGGATCTCCGGGTCACCTCTGCAAAGCTGGTTTGGGTTGTTTTTTATTTGCCTTTCTTTTTTGTTCAACTTCACGGGGTTCCTGCCAGCCCACTCCAACTTTCAGGAGTCCCTCTGAATGACAGCTCTTCCCTCCTGCGTACCCACTACTCCTACCAATTTGGTGTCACACTGTGACTTGCTGAGAGTGCACTCCATCCCACCATGTGCACCATTAATGAAAATACTGAACAACACTGACTCCAGTTACCAGCCTCCAAGGAACATCACCAGTAATTCTCTGCCAGTTCAATGCTGAACCACTGGTTCAGCCAAGTTTTCATGCACTCTGTAACCCCTCCAGCTACCCATGCAGTCTGTATCCAGTTTGGGGCCAGGGATGATAAGTGTCAAAAACCTTGGTACCATTACTGTAAGCAATGTCCTTTGCTCTCCCATTGCCCGCAGCACCTTGTCTCCATTACTTTACCACACTGATCAGGCACAATTTGCCCATGGTAAATCCATGCCTGGCTGTTCCCAGTCACCTTCTTGTCCTTCGTGTGCCTGGAAATGGCTTCCACGAGGACCAGTGCCACAACCCTCCCATGGACTGAGCTGAGGTCAGCCAGACTGCTGTCTCCCATATGTTTCTTTGTGCCTTAGCACACAATTAAACACCTCAGGGTCTGATTTATTCCTCTTGCATGATCCACGAGAATGATGACACTGTACCATTTGACCTGCAGTAATCTGAGATTACAATCACCAGCAACTCTAAATGCAGAAAAGCAGGAAATACGAGTAGCTGGAGAACAGGTAGCACAGCTTGTTTGGCTCAGCCCTTCCTGTATTTTTTCAGCAAGCTGTCTAATACTACAAATTCGAGTTTGCAAACATTTCTCCCCGACTGAAAAAAAAAATCCATGGGATTTAAACATAGTGTGGTATTTTCATTGTGTTCAGAAATGCGAGTCCAATTTAGTCTAAGCATTCCCTCATATTTTGATTTGTAAAAAAGTTTGTTTTTCAGGAGGGGGAAGAGCACGAAGTTGCTGTGATTCTGAAGAAAGCCCTAAAAAACTCAGCAAGAGAACAAGAGTAAGCAAGCGAGCATCCTGGTCAAGTAATGTGTGTAATTTAAGAGCAAGGTAAGAGTGCCTGGCACCTAATGAACAAATTATTTCTAAAACCCAAATGTTTAACATCCTCAGAGATCTGCTGTGGACAGGCCAGTTCAGCAGTCTGCTGCTCTAGGCTCAAGGGCCTAAACACATCTTCCCTGAAAGTCTGGGTCCCCGATGAGCTGGTAAGCAACCGGACAGACAACCCCACACGATTTGCTGATCAAAAGCTTACTGGAAACAGCAAAGATGCCCAAGGACTTCAATGAGCTTGGACAGGACTTTTCAATTCAAGTTTCAAAAATACCTTAACTTGCTCTGTTTGCCAGGGTTTGGAGTTTGGGAGAAAACAGGTGGAAGGTCTTAAATACTCTAGAAATGCTATGGGATGCATAAATTTGGCAGCGATCTCTGTGATACGTGGGTCTTTCACAAGCCTTAAGTGGTGACACACAGGATCCCATGGCAAGAGACTGAAGTCAGCCCACTGAAGAATCAAACACCGAGACAATTCCTTCTACGGGTAATCCAGGTTTGCACTGAATCCTCCTCAGGAAGCAGGAAAGGGTGGGTTTTTTTCTTTTTGAAAGATTTTAAGTGGAGGGGCATTTTGGAACACAAAAAACCTCTCAAACCTGGCTGTGGATCCTTGCTTATTAAATGCTGGGCTCTTACTGAAGCCCCCTCATAATGGGTGGATTTCATGAGTATGTGATCACACACACACATCATTCACTAAACAGTAACTCAGAAACTTCTGTCTTTGGAACACTGCGTGGTCCTTTATCTTCTGATGCCCATTCACAATGCAATACAACACACAAAGCTGGACACTTGTTATCATTTAATAAATTGAGACCTTTTTAAAAAAACCCCACTTTAAAAAACCAACCTCTTAAAATACCAGCCAACAAGTCACAACTCATTCAGGTTCTCGTCACTCAGAAAACCATACCCAGGTGTATCCAACATTTTCAAAAGCCTGAGGAAAACAGATGGGTTCCTCCTGAATGCTTTGGGTATCAATAACAACAGGCTACTGTGGACAAGAAGATACTCATTAGACAGCTTACTACTCCTTGTGATCCTGGAAAGATTATGTCCTAGCCCCTATCCTATGTTCATTATCTGTGCCCCGAGTTCCTCCGCTGATTTAAACTGCAGCATTATGCAAAGAGAAGGAAGCAGACCTAATTGTGGATGTGCCAGGTTATCGGATCAATCCTACCTTCTTCATGCTACTATACGAACTCAAGTAGGGGGACTCCTTCAGTTCAGTGGACTCTAAGGACGCTTCCCCCCCACACACATCAACAGTAACAGAGTCCTGAATTCCTGCTCTTTGGGAAATACCCTGGCATCTTCATGAAGCTACACTGCAGACAGCTTACAAATTTCCTCCCGATTGGAAAGATTTTCTCTGGAGCATGAAAAGTGGAAGATGAACTGACAACTCTGCTTCAGCATCTTTCCTGCTTTTCCGTTTCCATTGGGTCAGATTAAATGACTCATCCCAGTCTTGAAGACTAAAACTGGACCTGTGAAAACTGCCTCTTGGTAACGCTTGCCGACAGTGGCATTAAATACCTCAGCCTTGTATCACAGTTAAACTATGACAATTCAAACATTTGGCTAAAGCTTAGGGAGAGCAAATGAGTTCTCATCATTGTAAATATTCTCAGTACAAGGGCAAAGTCAGCTCAGAGGAAAAAGTACGCCGATTCCAAAGTCAACTATCTCTAATTCACACTTCCACTGTGCAGGCCTGTGACTGAAGAAGAAACATCCAGAGACAGACAGCACAGACAGATCCCCAAATTGTAAAGGCAAAGCACTCAGTAAAATATTTACACACTGAATATTTTCTTAAAAAGAAGGATGCCTCAGGACCACCCACGGTAGTAACAGCAGCTTCCAGTAACAAGACAACCAGCCAGAAAGCCGAGTTAAAGAAAAAAAGGAAAAAACCCAAACCTGTAGGAAAACATTTGATGTAGGCATTCCTAACTAACACTGAAGTCTGGAAAAAGATTGCTAGCACATAAAACACAGGTTCCCTCTGCTGCCAAGTCCCATAGCCTGGGATTCAGCTCTTTGTGCTCATCACGAATATAAAAAGTGTGAAAAACAGCTGCCTTTCATCTGAGGTTTTGTTGTTGTCAGCTATTCTTTTAAAGTAAATCCTTGTACACCTCAAAAACATGGAGTAAAATTGTAAACTGGAAGACCTGCAGTCAAAAATGAAGTTGCCACAAGTGGAGGACCTCAGCCTGCACTGTTCCATTATATGTCCTTTTGGCAATGTTTTCTGGGCAACCACCAAGAAAGTACCAGAGGCCCATAAAAACCTGAAAGGAGAAGTCCTCTTAGTAAGATAGGCCATTTAAACTTTAGCTTCTCATTTTGTTTACATGATCACTGATTTAAAACTCACATTTCTTAACTGACAGTCAAAGAAGAAGCGGCTTCATGAAAAAATCTCCAGCAGTCTGGCTCCAGCTGGGTGGTGAAAACTTCTGTAGTTCTCCACTGGAAGAAAACATCTCCAGCCAACACAAAAAACCCACTTCACAAGTAAGCCACACCTCAAACCAGATGGGATAGTTAAGGTTACAGGTAGGCACTGTGGTTTTTATCTTCCTATCTTTATGACCACAGAGAAACAAAGATGGAAGTATTGTTTTTCCCAGTTCTTTTGATCACTACTGGGGATCTTCGCTGATTGTTTAACACACGTGAAATTGAGCTTTTGTGAATGCCTCCTAAGTTTTAAATGAGCTTTATAAAATGCTATGCAGATATTGCTAGATGGAAATACAGATACATGTTTAGACAAAATACATCTACACTGAACTGTGTATACGTGTTAGGTCATAAACTCAAGGCTTTACACTTAGCTACTCTGCCACCAGTCAAGGAGAAACTGCAGCTGTGCCCACAGATAAGTCAAAATATAGTTTACTGAAATGAAACTATGAATACAAAATACTCCTATAAAGGGAACAATTGCTGATGAAGACGCTTCCTCTAGGGTTAAGTTCTGGACCTCTTTGAGTGGAGGAGAATTTCCTGATGTCTCTGTTGAGTGCCACAGCAATGACATCAAGGTTTGCCCTTTTAGTAAAGATTTGCTGCACAGTCAGTTATCAGTTAAATAATTATCACGTCAGAGTAATTGCAAATGATACAATGAAGTCACAGATTGTGGCATAGTTCCTATTTGCTGTGGTTTTGGTTTACTCAAATGTGGTAAATCTGCCTTTAGTTTTTTTTCCAAAACCAATCAAACTCACTCTTCCATTCGCACCAGGAACCAAAGTGGGTAGTTCTATACTACAGAGCAGAACAGTAACAGCCACCCTCCATCTTCCCACCTTCCTGCAGTGAACCCACTTGTCGCAGCAGGAAAACTCTGCCCATCAACCCTCCCCGGGACTTTGCCTTGCTTGGAACATTCTGCCATCCCCTGCAACAGAGAGGAGCAGAAGTCGAGAAGACAGGACATGCTGGCCATCCAGTGCTGACGAGGAAAGAAATAAGGAACACCTCACACTGCACCCAACCAACCACCGCCAAGTCTTCCTTATCCTGCTGTGTCCTAATGCACACAGCTTGCTTTGAAAACACTCAGGTCAATGCATCACTCACCACCACCTCAGAGTGTTTCTTTAATCACAGTACCTCATGGCAGGCAAACGGCTTTGGCCACCCACATCCCTGTCTGTGGCTACCACAGGGCTGCACGCTGCATTAGGGCCACCAGGGCAGCTGAATGGCATCTTGGGCTCTTCTCGCTGCATGCAAGGGGAAGGCAGGTGTTGGCATCGCTCCGATGTCCAAGGACAACAACTGGTGTGGCAGAGCTGACAAGCACTTCCAGCTACAGGATAAACCTCGAGGTTTTTCACACTTGCAGATTCCCTCCCTCACTACATAACTCAGTGCTCTTCCTATGTCACCAAAGTCAGCAGAGATCTCACTTGAAAAAGCTCCAGCTGCCTCAGAGCAGTGCCAAGCATGGGGCTGTACCTAGTCCCATCTGCTCCACAAAGATTTTCCACTGCTGGTCCGCCACCAACCTCCACTCTGAGGGCTTAGTAAGGACTTCTCTATGCCTCTGCCTCCCCATCTGCAAGACTCACACCTGCAACAGTGGCGAACTGACTACAAACCAGCCTAAAATCATCAGGAGAGAAGGGCCTGCACACTGAACAAGCAAACAAAAAGGCCCTAAAAACTAACATTTTCCAGTTATTATTTATGTTTCCTCTAAGGCTGATAAGAGTGTGTGCCTGCGTGTGGAGAGAGGGGATGGGACTGCAGCACACCTTGGAGATCATCTTTTTTGTAATAAAAGTTGCTATCAGTTATTGTTATGCAAGCAGCAGCACACCAAGTGCACTAAGTATCTGCTAGCACTCAGGAAGACTCCAGGCAAAACTCCAGAGGTTGTCTCCTGAAGTCCCAAGCTGATGTTAGGTCTTTGTCTTACAGAGAACCGTAGACTTGAATTTACTCTGTTCAGCTTCAAAAACATCTTTAAAAAGCAGTGTAATGCCTGAGAAAACACCTCTTCTTATTAAAAAGACTATGCAAGTATTTTTTTTCTTCAGCTTTCATTAAAAGAGAACAGTATGCTCACACATGAAATTTGTAACAAGTTGTGTCTACAATAACCACCACATGCAAAAAACCCAACCCCACAAAGACATCCCTCTGGAGAGGGGGTAAAAGAGCAAACCAAACAAGAAATCCCAGGTTTCTTCCCCTTGCCCCCCCTTGTTTTGCCAAGGAAGCCCTGAAGTCTCTAATGTGTTATCAGAGAAATCCCATAAAAATATATAAAGTTACACCAAGCTTAGACTCAAAATTAATTTAAATCAGCATACACAAGAGATGGGAATACAAACGCACCATTACTGAACTACTGACACCCTGGTATCCAAAACATTTTCTTACTCCTCCTCAAACAATTTGAGATTGTGCTTTCCCTGTTGCATGGAGAAGCAGCTTTTACAATTCTGAGAATAACCTAAGATCCAGAAAGAATGAAAACAAACTGACAGCTTATATGATGCTTGAAGGTCTCTCCTGCACCCCTCTATGGCATTATTCTGGATCATCTCTTCACCACAGAGAGTCCTCCTCACAGCCAAAGATAAATGAGGTATGTAAAATAGAATCAATAAGATAAATACATTCAGGTTTGTAATTCTGTATTTTGTAGACTCTACAATATAACTGAGCATCCTGTATGCATCATTATCACCTTGAATGGGCATTTAGTGAATAAAAACTGGACTTCTGCTGTTTTCTTAACTCCTACCTGATAAAGTTCTAATGCAGTTTTAATTGCTTTGCACAATAAAAGCATATGGGAATGCAGAGAGTGTTTCAAAACCGTCTAGCTAGAGAAAGTAAGCAATTTGCCAGAAATCAGACTTCTTATTCTATTGTATTATACATACAGTGAAATAATGCCTACATTGAAATAGCTGAGATGCAGTTTAACACATAGAGCTTTTGGATTTTGTGGCTCTGTCAAACTTGTTTATTTTGCTGTAAGGCACAAGAAAGGGGATTTTAACCCCAAGAGAGAAAGCCAAAGACTTTTCTGAATTATGGACTAGTTTATGACATTAATTCCTAGCAAGATGCATCTCAGAAGATCATTTATGCTGCAGCCTGGTAGAGCTCCGTATGCAAGCACTACAGCAAATTCGAAGCCGGTTACATCACTCAGAGTGTTTATAGTGTTTGATGCTTTTCTTTCTACAGATTACCTGTGCCACACCACTTTTCACAGGCCATTGTGGAAATTCAAATCAGCAGACAGACTTCTAAAATTTCCTACTTGTTTAGGCGATGGAAGTTACGTTACATATACAAGAACAAGCCCTGATTTACACAGGAACTCACGTTTGTAAATTTAAACCAACTCAGATGCTTTCAGTTCTTATTCCAGTCTGAGTCGTTTATTCTCAGTCAGCTCAGGCTGGGTCCTCAACACCACGAGGCTCAGGGGATCCAGGGGAATAAAACTGCACCGAATGTTGGAATTTACATCCATGACGTGTGTGCCCGTCACTGTGTCACAAAAACTGGACTGATTTCTGATGAGAGAACCCACAAAGGTGAAGCCTCACAGACAAATCATTTAGAGAGTTCCCTACTTTGGTTTAGGTTAAAAGGATTTATGAGCTTAGAAATAGGACTAAGTTACTGCAATTTGAGTAGCTGAGCCATGTAGCTGACCATATCTACACACTTTAGCCTACTGCAAAAGCCAGGTCAAGAACATTTTTGGCTTGTAAAAAAGTCAAATGATAGGAGACTTGAATGCAGAAAATTCAATGATAGGAGATTTGTGGAGTCTACCTACTTTACCTCACCACTGGGACGAGTATTCCCAGTGAAAGCTGCAGATACTCAGTTAATCAAAACTTCCTGCTGAGACATATCATATCCTCAGCCGGTGGTCTGCTGCAAGGTCCATCCCAACAGAGCACCAGACTGGTGTCCACAACACCCACCAGGTGTCCACATTCTAGAGCCCACTGTGACCACACAGAAGTCTCCACGTGTGAAAACAATGCGCATGGTGTGTCCTACCGTGCTCCTGGCCATGTACCCAACATGTATCAGCCAGCTCTTAAGGCATCTCTGATGATACAAAGGGGGACACAGCAGCAGCTGGCAAGTGGCTGCAGTAGACTGGTCCCCACTAAAGCCATCCCACTACAGCCGAAGCCCGAGATGCAGGTTTGCACATCAGTGACATTACCCAACCCATTTGTTCACGACTGTGAACACACTGTTAAAAGGCTCAGACATGGGATCGGATGCTGGCCAGGTACTGGCTATCCCACTCACCCTAACCCAACAAAGCTGCTGCCCAGAGTCAAAAGCAAACAAAGACTGTCTGGAGCTCAATGTGTGCCCTGCGCTCCTCAATTTCTGCATGATGGGAACAGCACATATTGGATTCACCAAGGCTCAATCTAAGACAATATTAAAGATGTAAATATCAGCTTGAGTTAGAGGAAAATAGGGGAGCAGGCACCTTCCTGAACAGCGAGGTGGTATTAAATGCCACAACTAACCACCACATTCTTGAGCTTGTTACCTGTTTCAAGCCACAGATCCCAACCTGAGCAAGGCCACCTTCCTCAGCTGACTACACTGATTCACAGTACCTAGAGGATCTGCCTCATGTTACCAATGAACTCCTTGGGCCCCCCAAGCTCTACAAACCATTACCTCTGGCTTGACAGTGGTTAAATTTACCCACCTTCTTCCCAACAGGACTGCTGGGTGAATAGCGTTCGCTGCTAAAACCAACGCCAACTAGAGAGAATATTCCATGAGTTTGCAGTATCTAAGCAAAGAGATTATTCCTGGTGAAGACGCTACAGTCTGGAAGTGCTGCAGGCTGGAGGTGCCCGCTCAAGTCTGGGGACATGGGCTCAGAAGTCTCCCAAGGACCAGGTGGCCACCATCTCCATGGGAAACCAGCGCCACGGAGACACAAGTAACTGAAAACTGAACAGCTGCTCCCAGTGCTCGTTGGACACGTTGAACGTACCTGCCAGTGCTTCAAATGCTCTCTCCTTTTGAAGGGATCAAGTTTGAGAAATGCTGTCAAGCAAGCAGGAACTGCAAGCAAACTGCAGGTGTATCCCTACAGCCTGCAACAGCTGGCTTTGCATGGCAGCTCAGTCTCGTTCACCAGCTCACCAAAAGCCACTGATGCAACAATCATCATCCCCACTACAAAGCTGATTCAGGAGTCAGTTGTACAATACCAAAACTTCCTATGTTTCCCAGATGGTCTTTTCCAAACACTCTAACAACATAACCCTTGGCCTAAGGACCTCACAGCTTAGAGTATCTGACACTGGGTGGCCAATACATAAAGGTATAAAAAACAGTAACCAAGCTCCGAACTGGAAAAGGCTCACAAACAAGACATCTGAGAACGATCCTGGCTAATGACATTATCTGCTAGGACCCTGGATATTGTTCAGAATTACACACCTCAGGAAACACAATGCCCTCCAACTTGTCAGGGGCTTATTCATATGAATTTTGTCTGAAAATCAAACAGAAGGTGATACAAGCGTGAGAAGGTGAGAAGTGTTCCTCACCATCACCTACCAGTGGATCCCAAGTCTTGCCTGGTAACTCCCAAGAGACTTTCATTCTAAGAGGCGGGGGGGGGGGGGATAGGGGGAGAAAAAAGAAAAACCAAACCCCCAAACATAGAAGCATCTCATCTGAACACCAACTGACATGCCCATGCATTATATATACCTGAATTGTGACAGGTTGTTGCTACCTGCTGTAAGCTAGATGAAGAGAGAGAGGAAGACAGAATCTATTCCACTTTCTTTCTCCACAGCTTTCCCTTTGGGGGGAACAGACTCAGGGATAAAAGGGCTGATCTGATCATATCCAACTGATAACCAATTTCAAAAGGAAAAACGTAACTTCCGTAGGTTCATTCAGCTTACATCCCCAAACAGTCATGCAGCAGAATTTCTAATTAAGACAAAACTTGGCATAAGGCATAAATGATTCCTAACATTATCCGTATGAGTAGAAGTTACTTTCACTTGAATGCATATATAACTTGAACAAGTTTGTCAACTTGGCTGTGAAAAGATAGTTGAAAAAACAGTGGTATTTCCTTCTGTGTGCACCTGGGCTCCTTCAGACCACTTTGAGCTACTGCAGACCAACCCCTTTGCCTTGCCAATCTTTTCCAAGTCAGGGTACGGGACTCGCTCCCAGATGCAGGACTGCCCAGCAGAGGAGGGGTGGTTGACAGTGCACGTGTTTGCCTGTAAACTGGGCGAAGCAGAGCCATGTCATCGCTCTATGTACTGCTATTGCTATGCAAGAACTTCTGAGAGAGAAGAGCAAGAGCTCCCAGTTACCCATGTGGGAACACATTAACCATGAAACAAGTACCTGCACAGTGGCAATGAAGCTACTGAGACCAAGAAGATGCCTGTGCATAGACACCTGAAGCATGGGAAGACACGTCCCGAGGGTGTGTCAGCCTAATTCCAATACACCTAACATGTTCATTTCAGCATCCTCCCTGGCTTAAAGTATCTGTATACCCTTGGTACAGCAGGCTGTACTTGGTATTTATTTAGTACCACATACACAATATATTACTGCTCAATGAAAAGCTGCTGGGAACTATAGACAGAAAACTGTCAACCAGAACACCGTAAGTTTTAATTCCATTTAACTAATTCTCTTAATTCTCAAGAGTGTTCCCAAAAAGGCATCCATCGCAAGCAGCTGTATATTATCAGCATAATCCATAGCCTAACACATTTTGCACTGAAAAAAATGTTTAGCTAGAGCATGAAACGTTTAGTGCACACAAAGGTTCACCATTCAATACCAGAATACCTGAATGTAATGATACTGCTTATTTCCCTGAGCGCCACTTCTTTAACGTGCATTAAATGGGTAAGAAAAGAAACTGTTCTTTTATTTTCAGCCCCAATTCACCCAAGTTTCATCCACCTTAGAAATATTTAGGAAAACTAGAAAAAGAAATTAAGCAAACCATTAAAGCCAGGTCTTCAGTAAGGAGGGGAGAAGCATACAGCCAAGTTCTTGTAGCTACTGAGAGAGCAGTCAGACCAAGGCAAGTGAACACGACCATCTGAAAAGCAAGAGCGCAGCAGTCCAGGAAACCACAAAACAGAGCAAAAAAGGAAGGTGGGGAAGCGGAGTTACAAGGAGATCCAGAAGAGACAAGCTGAAATACAAGTGTCAATTAGTCTTCAAAAGCCTTTGTGACTTCTCAAGTGTTTATTCAAATGAAGTCTTCTTGATATGTCTCACAACAGTCACCCTCTTCAGCAAACACCTTCTGAAGGCTGCTGCGGCAGCTCTTATCAGCCCAGCACAATGCTGCAGTCTAGGATCACCTCCAGGTATCACCATTTTGATCCGAGTATGCTGTACCTACTATTGTTTTGCGCAACTGGTAGCATGTCTGTAAGTGAGAGGAGGTGGTGGGAAAATGTCTATTTGCATATATTCTTCTTAACTGTTACTCTTCTCTCACTTTAGCCCTTATCAGTGAGCCACACAAACCTAGCTCCTGTTCTCCAAAGCTGCAGGAATTAATCGGCTAAGGAACCAACGCAGAAAACAGAGGATGTTGAAAGAGTTCTTTGTGCTAAAAGGAAGAAACCCTACTGCATTTTAAATCTTATGTGTGAACAACGTGCATGGCCTTTGCTTCAGCTCTGTTGAACATTCTAAGTTGCAACAGGTCCTTGCCAATCCAAGGGGTATGTCTGTGCATGACCGAGGTCACTGCTCTTCTCCCAGGGGGTGGTTACCAATCCTCAACACTAGAACAGCTGGAAATGAAAATGCACCAACAGAGAGAGAGCACAGGGAAAAAGGAAGATAATAGAAGGCCCGTTGGGTGGTGGTGTTCTCATCTATCAAGGTACTTACACTCTTACGGTGAGAACATCTCAAGACCAGAGGAGTTTCCAGGTAAATGGGACTGAGCTGCTAACAGCAACACCTCTTTGAAGACTATTTTTATAAGTTCTTGTGTATGAAGAGGAATTTTATCACAAGTAGCTGATAATTCCCCCTCCCCATTGGCATTCTTATGCAGATATCAGCACACTTAATGCCCCTATCAACTAATCAAACTGCTAAGACTTTACTACAATATAAGCACATCCCACATGTTCTCTGGCTGGTTTTGAAATCTGAGATCACAAGCAATGAAAGTTACGTTCATGATCCGCAAGACAGTGTTGAGCAAATAAATTCTATTACTGTATTTTATTAACATACATGCTATAAAATATAAAAAATAAAAAAGGGAAAGCACAGCCAAGACAGGTAAGTGGGCAAGAAATCCCAAGATTGAGAGACGGTTGCTTTTTATTAATCTCCAAGTAATTTAAACGAAAATTACTATAGCCATTAATTGTAAGGTATTTCCTATGTTGTACCTTAAAAAGACAAAGTCTGGCTTTATTCTCTGTTGGTGCACGTCACCTCCTACCAGTGCAAAACGCTTCCCACCTGCACATTAGAACCATCTTCAAACTTCATGCTGGGAAAAGAATTACAGAGGAGTAGTACAATAATGGTGATTTTGGCCCCAAGCATCAGGCAACTCTGTAATATCCTTTCGTTAGCTCACTGAAAGGAAAATTGAGTGGGCTCGGTAGACTTTGAGCACGGAACATATGCACATACACAGTTTCTATGAGGTAATGTGTGTACAAAGTGGGAGAGGGAAGGGAATCAAGCTTGCCCACCGATCCTGTCAGTGTTACTTCAAATAACTCTGAGCAAGCAAATTTCAGAACACTGAAGCAATTCACAAAACACAGGAGCGATGAAATCCTTAATGAAGCATCTTTAACTAAAATGAAAATGCTAATTTTTCTATTTGCTTTATAAAAAAAAAATCAGAAATGTTTATTTTCATTAGGCAACTATTTCTACTTCTTTGGATCTAATTAATTACTAGCTTGCAGTTGCTGATTTATTCAGCAAGGCACGAGTCTGCCCTCTAGTGACTAAAACATACAAACTGAGTGACACTAAAGCAGTTATTCCTTCCCTTTGAGCATTAAAACATTTGAATCCTGGTATTTCCTGCTTATACGATAAGGTGAGACACAGAAAGAAGCATGCAGAAGGTTGGATTCACACCATAAACGTAAGCTGACCAGTGGAGTTTATTAAACTTGTTCTTGTCAAGAATAAGATTAAGCCAGTCCAGTTTGGTTTGCTTTGGCACCACGGAAGACATAGGGCAACAAACAAAAAACTTGAATTTTACAGGAGAGTCTTGGGCTTCATGGAATGCCCAAGACATGCAAACTGTTCTGCATAAGACAGAGATGGTAAATGAGGCAAAAATAATAAAAAAACCTTAATGAAACAAAAAACCTCAAGCATACACACACACTAACCCCACAAATAAACCCCACCACCTGCAAGAGAGGTTTGCTCTTTCTAAGGCTCTGAAATGAAACGCACGAATTCAAACACCGGAAAGGGAGATCAGAAGAACTGGGCTTTCAAGGGGAGTATATGTTTGACTTGAGGTTGAATCAATAGGGAAAAAGGAAATTATCTCTTCACCAACTGTAACTACGTATTGCAAAAGCAAACATTGGGCACCCCTAAGTCACAGGTTAAGGCCAAAAATATTAAAGCGCTATTCAGCGAGTTATTTCTTCAGCTGTCCTGCAGGGGATTACTGAGGAACGTTCCTGAATCCTCTTAAAGATCCTCCTCATGCAATGGAACACACTTGGAAGGTTGAGAAGCCACCCCGAGGAATGGAAACAAACAAGCCCGTCCATGTTCTCAGATCAGACAACTCTATAGCACGTTGTTTGGTATGTGGGGAACTAGACCTTCATACCTCCAAATCATATTCCACGTTCAGCTCAGGCACACAGATATACAAAGTTAGATGGTATGATTATCCCACTAGCATGTCACAAATTCTTGAAATCCAGTGGTTTCTGCTTTCCTTCAGAAGAAAAGATGACAAAGCTGTAACTGCGAAGGACTGTTCAAAAAATGTAAGTCGCATTCATGGGAATTAAAAAACCACAAAGTTGAAAAAGCATCCCTGTCCAACTTGATTAAAAAGAAGGACCCATTGGTAAGCAACCATTGTTCTTGGATGCCTGGGGTTTCTTTATGTTGGCTTTTTTTTTTTCCCCAATGGTTGGAATTAGCCCTGTGCTAGAATGAGAAGGTTCAGCTGCTCACTGCAACATTCGGAGTTTAGGACGAAGCTTACAAACCCTATTCATTATTGCACCCCGACCCATTTGTAATAAGGTTATCTTGGCTGCTGAAACTGCCTTCATCATCTGCTGAGGATGCTGAGGAAGGACCAGCACATATCAACAGATAATTGGAAACTCTTGGCCTCCCGCTATAGTAAAGTGTTGGGCACAAAGGAAACTCCCTGACCAGAGGCTGAGGTAACCATGAAGATATTCAGAGAAAAAAAAAAACCACGGGATAAGATTTCACTTCTCTGACCTCAGCACCTGGGAGGAAAATTTTCAAGTCTCCTATTTAGCATGCAATATACAAAATATATACATACAATTATTTACTATATACACATTGTTTATATCTTACATATATATATACACACATACAACCTGATCAAACAAGAGACTGCAAAAGAAGGAAATTTAAGCTTTCTGCAAAATTTGTTATACTTTATACTCCACAAGACATGGGTTGGGTGCTTTTGTTGTTAAATTGTCCAGTCTTCCTATGCACAACAGCAGCCCAGATGCTATTTATAAATAAATAAATAAATACACTGATGTCTCCTTAATTCTGCAAACAGGGACATTTCAACTCCAGCACAGATGCACGTGTACCCCTTTATTATTCTGAACTATACTCGCTTCAAAATCTCACCTGGATTTCTTTAACTACATCCATTGTAACGGGATGGTCTCAAACTAAGAACTCTGTGCTGTCAAACTGCTGTTTACTGTGTGAAATGGAGAAAGTATACATGCAGAAACTGGGCTAGGAATAAATGTCTTTTCCCTAAGCACGCACTCCCAAAAGCAGCGACGTGAAACTGGCATTTTCTGACTCTGCAGATAATCTCCTTGTCAGAGCTCTCTTGAATGGCAGAAAAGTTTTATTAGTTGCCAGCCCTGTGACCAGCGCCGAGCCAACAGAACGCGGATCCACAGCTCGCAGCCTCAGCTCTGCCTGCCAAAGCAGCCCACCAGGTTCTGTCCGCAAGATCAGTTTCCGTGTGTGCGTCCCTTTCCCCCACACCCAGCAGAGCTGCCAGGCAAGGCAGGATCAGGCCTAAAATTAACTTTATCAAGGACACTGAAACCCCGGGAAGAACCCGGCTAGCTCTGCTACCCCAAGCCGTGTTCAGCAGGACAAACAATGCACATTCCTATCATTCTTCCAGCTTTTGCATTCAGCACATTTGTCAGAGGAACCCTACAACCAGCTTGCAGCCTGACAGCCTTTTTCATACGAGAACACTGAATTTACGGGGAGTTCCCAAGCACCCTCTTCCATCTCCAACCCACCAGTGTGCTTCCCCAGCTAGTCCACACACCAGCCACCTTCAAGCCACGTTTCTAGTTGTGCAGAAGCCTTTTGGTGGAATGGATGGACTGACAGAAAGGTGTGCAAACCCACTGCAGCAGTCCTGCATCTGCAACTATAACCATGCCATTTAATGAGCTAAAGGAAGTGTGACTCTAAATGGCAGTGCTCGGGAGTACAATTTATCTTTCGAGGCTCATTTGTGCTATGTTCAGCTCAACAGGATCCTCATCCTTATTCAAATCTCTTTCAACGCCGAAAATAAAATGGAAAAGCATGAATATGCCCTCATAACAGAAAGAAAGAAAGAAAATTAATGATAAAATCTTCTCCACTGTTTTGTTTTTAAATCATCTGACAGAATTTATTGAAAAATTAGTGCTCTTTTACAAGAGACTGGAAAACAGTACAGTGAAGAGAAAAATTATGACTATGAATACTTCTTAATTATATAGAACACTATTAAAAATACTGATGCATGAGGGGAAAAAAGGAAGTATGAAAAAAATCTGTTACATTCTCTCAACAAACTCTTGAAGCAAGAAAAAATAAAGCCAAATCAAAAAAACCCCACCCCACCTCAAAAACCATACTGTAGTAAAATACCCCTTGACACTAAACTTTCTTTACCTACATCACAGTTGTTGGTTTCCAAACTGATACTAAAGTGGCTGATTCTATTTTCACACCAGATCATAAAAGATGGTCTAAGTAATGGGCCCAGATATTAAAAATACACGCACACAGCCCTGCAGTTTAGCATGAAGAAATTGTTTTGCCCCCAGCATGCCATTCCAGCACCAGCTTTGCAGTCTCTTACTTCCTGGTGTACAAAAATAAATAAAACCTCAGAAGTGTTGCCCTAAGAGCTATCTTCAAGTTTTATTGGCCAGGCTTCCCACAGAAGTGGAAAAAACTGTGGAAAACTTAGATGCTAGCCATTGAGAATTTGGAAAAGCATAGAAATACATCCCAAATAAATTGCAGGGAAAAGCCTTTTCCTAGTTAGTTTAGACAGGGCTTGTTTCTCATGAGCTCTGCATTTACCTGCATTGTTGTGTATATTTAGAAGACTCTGTGCTTACCCTCTACCAGGCTTTCTGGTAGCCAGCAGCTATACACACTGAGAACAGCAGGATTAACCCACATACAAAAAGGTTACAATCAAGGTAAATGGCAAGAAAACAAACGGATCCTTTTCTAAACATATCTGGTGTGTTTGTATTTATACACATTTCAGTGCCTCAGGTCTGACTGAAGAACAACACCCAAGATTTCTCATCCCAACCAATCCCTCTCCAGGCCCATTTGCTCTCAAAATGGGAGGCACTGCACACAAGTTAAGGAAATAAAGACATTCTGATCACAAGCCCACAGAGATGTACTTAAAACCAGACTTATAACAGTTTTACAACAAAGCTGGTTTTATAGAGGTAAAAAATAATCCCAGTTGCCACTGCTGTTTCATCTCAATGAAACATTAAAACTGCACCACCAAGTTTCACACACAGATTACATAAACTTGCTATAATCACAGAAACATAATCACAGAATCTATAAATTCATAGATTTGCAATGCTCTGTGATCTTTCATCATTTTAATCCAAGGGTGCCTTCAGTCACATTTTCAGCTCTTGCCATCCTCTTCAGGTCCACAGCAATTACACAGAAGAGGTAACAGCTTAACTTTGAAGGCAGCCCTCGCATAACCCTGGGCACAATAAAAAGGAGGTGTGCAGGGATTGGAAGCATCACCTTACTGGCAAGGGGCCAGGTAGCCCATATGCCTATGCAGGGTCTCACAGCTTTCTCAAAAGCTTTATTTAAATACATGAAAAAGGACCTGTCTGGATGCTGATCAGTGATGGATGGGGCCCACCCCTTTGTGGAGCCAGCTGCACCAGGAAAACCTTCCTACAAAGGAACCCTCAAGGAAGCACACTCTCTCAGCAGGCACCTCTCCATGGTTTTACCTAATTAGGATCCAGAATTTAGGGAAGTTTTTTATGTTTAGGGCTGCAGGTCATAACTGGCTTTTCCACCAAAAATCAAGAGGCTGTGCGAAACTGCACACAGCTCTGAAGGTGCTGAGAGGGTTTTGTTCTAGCACCTAGCCAACATCCCAGGGCTTCCACCCCATTCCAGCACTCTGGAAAAGAAGGGACAACATCAGTGAACTCCTCTGAGAAGAGTCCCAGTAATGCAGTAATAAAGTGCATTAGGTGTCAGCAAGCGATTACTATTCACGTATTTCTCTCAGTACTTACAGCAGAAAGTGGCTTTAAATTCACTGCAGGAGTAGCCTTTTGTGGTGTAAAGTAAATAAATTAAGTAGTGATTAGTTATAAAAAAATAATAGCTTCACCATAACAGAGTGGTCAGTTACAAATCACTTGGAAAAACAATTCAAACTTAGTAAGGACGAAAAAAAGAAAAGAATCCATGTAGGGTTTTTTTGAAGAAATGCTGATGTCTTAGGTCCTTAATTGCTCTGTGCAACCACTCAAGAGATACAAGTATTTATTTTGATATGCAATTACAGAAAGCATCTATATAAGTACTCTCTCCCCTCCTCATGAAAGGCATTTACAGATACCACAGAGCTGTGTCTTAAACAGCATTATTAACTGAATGGAAAGCTGACAAAACTTAAGCAACCAGAGTGGGCTGAAGGACAACACTTCTCTTCCCCTCCATCAATACCACACACAGACCAACCGTTCAACCACTGTCATCCATCAGCCCTGCCCCTCTCCCCCAGCACGGCTGCAAACACCGTGAGCATCCCCAGAGTATCAAAAGCAAACCACAGAGGATCACCATGATTGCCTTGGAGACTGTGGCTGGTCACGACCCTGCCAACAGTTGCAGTAATTACTGCAGTTTTAGTAAGAGTTTCCAAAAAGCTGCTTTTTAGAGTCTGTGAGGCAGTACCTTTATCTCAATTTTGCCTGTTCAGTAAAGATTTCATTACTCTGAAACAGAGCCAAGCTACTCGGGATGGGTTGCTGTTGCCCAAAACCAGGCCTTCAGTGCCACGTGAGCAGTGCTGGGGCATCCCAGACCTCCCCAGGGACTGGCAGACCTGTGTGTGGAACCCCAGAGGATGCCCACCCTCCTGGAGCAGTAGCTGGGGGCCAGGCAGACCACCTGGACAGCCAGCTGATACCCAGGGGGCAGGAAAATGATCTCCACCTTCTGCAGAAGTGCATTCACACCCTGCCTCCCACTCCCATGGTCACCAACTTGTGTATTTGAAAGGGAGCCCAAATGTAAGCACTCACAAATAATCCTGGAGTTCAACAGAAGGGAGCTTTGGTGGAAAAGTTACACCTAAGTGTAAATATTCTCAAGATGGAGACTTAAGAGCCACGGCCTTTGAGCAGCACTCTTATTGCCCCTGTGAGACTTTGGTGAGATAGGCTCCACACAGAAGTCCCCATCATGCAAGCTAAAAGTTTTTTGCAAATCTGACTTTCAGTAGAAGATGAAAACCAGTAATAATAAAAATTAGTAGTAGTAGTATAAAAAGGATGAAGACCATGGGATGAAAAACAGATTCATTTTGTCTTGAAAAAAAAAATAAAATTAAAAAAAATAATCAGGGGAGTGAATTCTTTGTCCTGTCACGGCCTCTTATTTGAGGGCAGACAGGCAGGGAAACTGGCTTTAAAAATCCTGATTTCCCAGAGGCTGCTCCAGAAGAGAAGGAGGGTCACAGGGGAGCACGGTGTGCTCTTAAATATCCTCCCTTGGTGCCTAGCCAAGAGATACGCAGGAGCCAAAACACAGCATGCCAGGGGTTGCCTAAAGGCAACTCGAACAGGGCCGAGCTCCCAAGCAGTTCCAAAAATGCATCCGGAGAAGCTCTTTGCTCTATGCACTGCTCCAGGGCCCAGCACAGGCAGCAAACTGCACAGCTGGACAAGTTGCTACCGCTGCAGTTAGAGTGCAAACCGATTAATTTCTTTTTAGAGGTACACGTAGGTAACTTTCACTGAAGGGGTGAGCCTGCATGTTAACACCAGGCTTGGCTGTGAGGGCTCTTTGGTGATTTTACAGTGAAGAACAGTATTTCTGTCTTAAGATGACATGGTAACCCTCAAACCCTTTTCCTGACAGGACGTTTTGAAGCTACAGTGTGTTCCGAGGACATGGCAAGGCAATGCACTTGTATCATCTCATAATTAAGTGTAATTGCTATACAATCATTCCCAGCCTTAAATGCAGTTAACCATTAACCTGTACTTGTAGAAGGTACTTGCTGTACAGCATGGTATGTTCCTTCATTGCCCAGCACTATGTAATCGGGCAGTTACAGACCTTATCAGAGTGGTCAGCTAAAACAGTTTTTGTGGGGGTGGGAAGAGAGGTCACAGGCATCTAGTTATTATTTAAACATTTTTAAATAAAAAAATGCCTGTTTTCTATAAATTTTTTCCAGGAAACAAATGAACATGGGGACTGCTAATTTTCATGCTTTCTGGACAAAACCCTCAAACCTCCAGTTCAAGTCCTTGTGCGTACACAGGAGGAAGAAAAGGTGGCATCAAGACAATTCTTCAAGCTTTCAGCTGGATTTCCTTACTATTCCTCATCTGAATATGTACATGTCTGTCAGACAAGAAAAAAAAAGCAAGCATACTTTGAATCTCCAACATAGTACACATGTAATTTAGTTGTTTCTTCCATAATAATGAATGTATTGTTAACAGATTTGTAAAGGATTTGCAGTAAGACTCAGCTGTTGTGAAAAAATAATACAACAGTATTCAGTATTTATTAACCATTCCAGTGGTACAGACAGAAAGTCAACAGCAGAACACTGAGAATGACTGCAGAACTGCTGTGTACACAAATTTATGCATAATGGATCTAAAGTTGCTTTTTAAAAAAATAAACAAACAAACAAAACAAACACAAGAAAACCCCAGTAACACCAGGATTGTACAATCACACCTATGGAACTTGCCCTGTATTCTGTCCTAAACGGAGGTGTTACAGACCTCTCCTAACTTTAAAGAAAGCGTTTGATGCAGAAATATACCACAAGAACATTGTCAATCACACAGATGCAATGCCTATTACATTCAAATAAATGTCAGTTACTGCATTTGAAGTCTATCTTGCTGCTCTGTAACATCTGACAGGGAGTAACAGAAGTTATTTAGAAATTCAGAGTATCTATCAACTAGTTACCACCAGGACTCCACTTCCACACAGGATCTGCTGCAGGCCATCTCAGCCTCTAAAACCCTCCTACAAACAGTTTGCCTCTTTGGAAACTCCATCTACAACTTCTGACTGCTTGAGAAAGACACTTGGCTTGGCCAGGGAGAGGTGTTGCTCCGAGGTCTCCTGCACCACCTTATGCGGAGGTGCTGCTGCAACCCCAGTTAGGGACCAAGCTTTCTTAAATAAACACAAATTCCTCATCCTCCTTACTACACATGCAAAAAGTGAACATGTCATCTTGTCCAGCACGATGCATTGGCACCCCCCTAAATAGACTGTTTAGTTACAAATTACCTGGAAATACTATGATGGAAAGGAGCCAAACAGATGATGAGTGACTTCAAATGATTCTCAATAAACCAGTGAAATCAGCACCTACATCATCCTAAAGTGATGCATTAGGGCTAACAACTGCTATTCAAATATTTCAGCACTCTTTTCCTATAGGTTTCCTCTTGCGAAGGCCGAGAAGGGTAAAGAAGGTGGCAGGACTTTGGTCACCTTGGTTGGGCAGGACTTCTGCACCGCAGGGTGGCCTGGACAGTTGCTACACAATGCAATGGAACAGGCTTTTACACCAAATCCAATTCTGAACAGCACAAAAAGCATTAATCTTAAAGCAGCTTTGGGAGGATGAGGAAATCTAATCCTAGAGGGAAACCCTGTACCCATGTACAATAGAAACCCCACCCACACCAAAACAATTTTCTGGATGCACATCAAAGACCATACCCTGCTCAGAACAAACGCTAAGTACACCCCTCTCAGAGCTGTGTCAATATTGGCACTGGGAAACCAAACCTGACTTCTGGAACCAGCACTGGGAAAGACTCCAGTTGTCAGAAACCTCAGGAAAGTGCTAATGCAACCAACATTACCTGCACTTCAGCCAGCAGCAACACCGGTACAGACCTTTGCAAGATGCAAGGTTAAAACCTGAAGGTATCCTGTGCTTTTGTAGAACCAAGTAAAAGTTTTAGGAGCTCTTGTTTTAAGACACATTCAGATGACAGTTATCTAATTCAAGACATAAATGAAAAAGGCAAACTTCTTCGAAGACATCTGCAAACAGCCCTCCATGGGATTTCAAGTTTACAGTAAATCTTACTTCATAATTGAGGGCTTGTATTTGAGGGGAAAACTGTTGGAAGTGGGCAAGAAATATCTGAAGCTTTACTTCTTAATCCTAAATCCAGGAACTCGAGTAAGCAGAACAACCTGTACAACCTCAGCTGTACAACCTCATCTCAAACAAAATTATCCCCTTCATTCAAAAAAGTTTCTCAAGTCTCGGAAGGAGTTTGTTTTCTGTGTTTTATTGATTTTTTTTAAATAAACACAATGCAACCCTTATTATCTGTCTCAGCCCAACCATCCCCAGTACTCCCCCCCAGGTCTCTTCACAACAAGATGTATCATTACAAGATACGCTAACTGACCATTCTGAAAGTTTACTATACTCAGAGTTGGAACAAAGGAATACCAAAGGGACGAGCTGTTCTATCACCATATGATAGTGGGTGAATAAGGAAGAAGCAGCCAGGTAGGCAGGCAAGCACAACTCCTGCAAGCTGGAGGTCTGCAGAGGGATGACAGCACCTTGGCTCAGCCTTTTCCCTGCTGCAGTCAGTACTGCTGTTTGTGTCAACTCAGCCACTTGAGAGAAGAAGCAGGACATAAAATACCCCCCCCCACTCGTGCTCCCGACCGCCGCAGCAGCCCCGCTAATCCCCAAGATGCCAGATGGCCTCACAGCCAAAGGATAACCTGTGCACATCCCAGCACTCAGGGCCCAGGACGAGAAGAGGGACCTGGCAGAGGCCAGGGGAGAGGAGACCGCCACAAGCACACACATGAATGCCTCTCCCTTTGCACGGTTCTAAACAAAATTAAGCCGCTCACGCCATTTCCACTGCCAGATCAGCTCAGGCATGGTAAATCCCCAATTCAGCTCATTCACCCCACTTTGAGCCATGCTACATGTTGCCTTCTATTCATATCTACAAGCACCACTGACAGCAGCAGGAAAAGTAGCATAAATCCAACAATAAAACACTTTTAAAAGTGAGAAGTTAATAGGAAGTACAGGATTAGGGGTTTTTTTCTTCATATTTTTTTTTACATTTCACTGGTCTTATGTTAACACTCTGCAGCACGATTCCTCTTCTCTTGCTGCATGTAAGAGATTAAAGTACTGAATTCACTCAAACCAAATAAGTTTAAAGAGATGGTGAGTGGCTTCCTCCCTAGCCTTGCTCCTTGACCTTTCAATTAAGCAAGACGAGAGATCTCCTCAGAACTATGGCTTTTAAATAAACAGATAAAAACACAGAAATCTCAGAAAGCAAGTTAAACAGCACATTCAGTGTAACAAATAATGAAGCAGCAGCAAGAAGGATGGAAATGATTTAATTTAAGCAAATGCCAAAACTCAGTATCCTTATTTCAAGATTTCTTCTCATCAGTTTTTGTTGTATGTTTACAAATCATTGGGCTAGTTTCAAACTGTGGGTCACGCACGGTCCCTTTAGACCAATACAAAATTGCTATAGCTTGGCTTTTAAACTTACAAACCTCGAAGTATGAGGTCTTGGGGCAGAAAAGAAGGTAGGGAGGAAGGGAAGGATGTCTATTCTGAAAGCGAGAGAGCAAGCGAATGATAGGGGATGTTTGCACCTACATAAAGAACTGTATTACATCCACCTCCCACGGGCACAAATAGAAAGTAACTGAAAAATCCATGTAGCAACTGCTTTTACATCAGGTCTTTGTGACACATCCAAAGAACTAAACCCCAACATACTGCTGGGTAAACATAACCCCCAAAAGGGACATGCGTTTGGGTTAAGAAAATTCTGGTTCTGGTTTGCAAAGACTTAATCCAGAATTGCAGTTTTGGAAGCTAATTCAGAAGGGTTTTGGAATTTATCAACAGGTCTTAAGTCTCTAAGAGAGAACAGGGAAAACTTTAGCTGAAGAGAACTTCCAAACATGATTGAAGCGGAAAGGCTAATATGTCCAAACTTTACTTAAAAGTAGGTATACACTCTTAACGTGTAATTAGGTTAAAAACAGGACTAGCACTATGCTTACCATGAACACTGAAGCACTTAAACATTACAACTTCACAGAATAATACGGAATCTTCACAAATCCAGCCAAGTCTCATCTCTACGGGATTTCTGGCTGACAAAAACAAGTCTCTTCAGCCATATGCACTATTGTTTTATCCAGCACATACTTTTGCAGCAGGAAATGGTCGTATTTAATAGCAACTGATGATTCATTACTACATGTCAAAAATAAAAATGGATGCTAGAGAAACATATGGAGCGACAATGATACCACCCCTTCATCTAATTACCTTGATACAGTAACTACATGCTTAGTACAAACACTGGCAAATATGTATTTATGAAACTGAAGCATCGTTTATGCTGTTTTTATATCACAGGAAGACTATTCAGTCCCGAGCATTGCAGGGTGAGTGGACCCTCTGAGTACGCAGTGAAATCTGTAGGGAAGTTTGTGGAAATTCTGCCTGGGCTTTAATTTCAATACAGTCCACTGAATTTTTTTCCAGTCTAACAGGATTCATCCATCTATCTACAAGATGCAAAGAGGCAAAGATAGCATTAAGTTGCTGATGGTTTGGGTGGGGGTTTTTTGTAAGTTTTCTTTTTTTTTTTGAAAGCTTGCAAAATAAGAATTGTAACAGCAGAGCTTAACATAAAACCAGGCATTACTTGTAGTCTCGTCAACAAGTAGTACAACTTGCAAAATCAGCTTCTTCACATGTTCATTGCCTCAATAAATCTACCCTGACCTTAAGGAGGTCTGGACCTTTGCTTTGCAAATGCTTTCCAAGTACGTATCAACAAACCTCACAAAACAGCGATTTGTAGAGGTGTATTATCCTGTAACTACTTCAACCTCAACTAAAAACCACGTTAACACTTCCTTCAGTTGCGAGATACATAACCTGTTCATTTTGGTGCTTCGCATTCAGTACAGACCAAGAACAACCCTCTCCTTCCCATATCAGCTCTTATCTCCGCAGCTTTCAGCTCCGAGTTTACCTACCAGCAGGCTGAAGGAGTCATCTAGTGGCCACAAATAATTCCTGCAGCCTCACCAGCTTCTGCAGTCCAGCTGTCAGGGCAAGACCCAAGATTTTTGAACCCTTAAAGCACATGCAGTGCTGAGAAGAGTCAGCTGGCAGGGCTTCAGCTGAAGGTCCAGTATCTGAACAGTGTTAGAGTCCTAACAGCTATGTTCATGATGTTCCGTGTTCATGTTCCCTATCATGCCCCAAGCATTAGCTTCCCTCTTCTGGCCAACGTCAAGGCCAAATTCAAGTTCTGACTCTCTTAAACAGCTTGAGAGCAGACATGGCTGTGTTGTTTCTAACCTGTGTGTAACTCACTGTTCCTCTTCAGGGGCAGGCAAAGAGATTGTCTGAACAACATCACTACACATGCAAAGCACCAGCTCTAGCGACAGTCTTGCCCACCGACTGAAGAGCAAAGCAGCAGTACAGCAAGCTAACTCATCTTGCTCTGTTCCCAGCCCTCCTCCACCACAAACCTGCTGCATAGGTTTGGACAAAGCACCGAAGTACTTAGGCCAAGGTATCCCAGTCATGAAGAACCATCTGCCCAATCCCATGCAAAACTCGGTAAGAACCGTAACACGTTAAACAGGTATTCAAAGTGTGATCTAAAACAACACACTGATAAACAGTATTAATAGGTATAAAACTCTTTTTAAGCTTCATAAAAGTCTGTAATGCTTTATCAGTTCTCTGTTCAACACCTCCAGACAGGTAAGTTCCAGAAATTTGAGGCAGTATAGTTTTAGTTGAAAACTTCAAATACTCATCCAGTATATATATAATATATATAATATATATAATACCCCAGATGAATGGTCATTTCAACTATATTTAGAAATAAAAAAGTGAAAAAGCAGTACTGATTTTTCACATAAACACCTCATTTTGAAACAAACTCTGATTTTGATCTATTTTTGTTACTCTGTGTTAATATCTATCACCTGTTGAGTGACACAACTGCAGGCACCTGACCGAAGAGTGAGGTTGTCTGAAGTTCCTTTTTGCTTCTGGAAACCACTTTGCTGCAACACTAATGTCAGGCTCTGGAAGAAAGTGTTGCTGCTCTTCCTTCACAGACTAGAGATTGCAATTCATATCTTTTCTTTTTAAAATGCTTGCACTGTTGCTCAGAGGTGAATCTAAGATAGTACGCATCAGGTGTTAAATATCCCCCCCCACACACAACATGTCTGCAGCTTAATATAACTTAATCTCTGAAGCCCCCAGCCTCACCCCCCAGCCATCAGGAACTCTAGGTTCTTCAGACCTCTCATGGACGAGCCAAAAGACTTCCTTAAATTCATACTCAACCTCCCTGTGACTCAGAGCCTCTACCTGCCTCAGTCACCTCAGTCGGAAAGGCGTCACCTACCTTTCTTCATCAATCCTATAAATTGCTTGGGTAATTCCAGTGAAAAGTGCTGTAAAGATGCAAGCTATCATCATGGTATTGGTAAGGAGCTCTGACCAGAGAGGGAAGGAAGAGAGGGAAGGAAGAGAGGGAAGGAAGAGAGGGAAGGAAGAGAGGGAAGGAAGAGAGGGAAGGAAGAGAGGGAAGGAAGAGAGGGAAGAGAGGGAAGAGAGGGAAAATGAGCCCTTCAAGCCTTAATGCCAGAGTTAAACAGAGAAGGTTCCCTCAAAATGGTGTGGTGTGAGTAGCAGCTAAATGATGTTTAATGGCAGTATTTAGCTCAGCTGCCCTCTGATCACAGCAGGCAACACCTCCACCTTGCTTGTTCACAGGTCTAGCAAATTAAGTGTTGGTCAGATCTGCCTTACATGGAGGACCTGGACAAAGACTGGCTCTAAAGCACATATATTTCTATAAGCTGGGGGACACCTTACCCTTTCAGGTCAGTAAATCACCAAGAGCTGTTTCTTGCCACTCACTGCTCAGGGGCCCTGTCATGGAGGTGTCTGGAAGCTAGGAAACAGTTCAGCAGCACTCTGAGGTATACTCTATTTGTATAGCTTTTAAATAGCCTAATTTGTATTGTCAATAAAAATTATATTTATATTCTGCAGTATTAACAGGCAAACATCATATGAAGGGGTAAGCCCACTCTTCTCCAGACTTTCAACACAAATTTATCCCATTCTAATTTTGTTTATTCATTTTATTTATGTATTTTACATGCAAGACCCTCTTTGGAAAGAACAACGAAAAAGCAGGTTTGATGCTGGTCTAAAACAGCCTGCCAAAAAATGTCACTGATGAAATGAGCAGCAGACAGTAGCAGAGACACAGCGATTTACACCGTGCTGATCCAAGTCACACTGCCCCATCTCACACCATACTTGTGGTGAGCTGCAAGGAGTGAGTGAGGAGCAGTAGCAGTCACTCAAGCCCACTCTGTCCTGCTATCGTAAGAAAGATACACACACTTTTGATATTACACACACACACACGTGTTTATGTGTGCACACATCTATACAGACTGAAAACAAACACCACACAGCAGGCTGGTTTGCACAGCCATGAGGAAGTAAAATAGTGGCAGAGTGGAGTAAAGACAAGAAATTGCAAAATACCACAGCCACTCTTAAAATGTCTACCCACCTTTATGCCCTGAAATTAAAATGTGAAGCTCCTTCTACAGCTTCTACTACTCCTTAATATACAGATCACAGAATCACAGAAGCCTAGGGGTTGGAAGGGACCTCGAAAGCTCATCCAGTCCAACCCCCCTGCCAGAGCAGGGTCACCTAGAGTCCATCACACAGGAACACATCCAGGTGGGTTTTGAATCCATGGCTATACTTTGTTAGTGCTGCAAATACCTGGGTTGACAGACCTCTTTTTGCTAAAAGGCTTATTATATTTATCAGACTTTTATGACCCCAGAAGACAGCCATAATTTGCCTTTCCTGAAGGTCTTACCACAGACTACCCAGTAACGTTGGTTAGCTGGGTAGCTGCCCCCCAGTGCTTCACAAAGGCATCATATTATACCCACCTTCCAGAGACAGCACAATTTTACAGAAATATTTCCAGATATAATTCAAGGAGGCTGATCACCGTAAAACAAACACATCACTGACTGAAGCCTAAATATCAAGACAGCCTTTCTTTGCACCTTAATTATTCAGCAGAAATCAGCTAAACATATCAGTCAACTGAAGACCCTGCCCTCCTATCCATTCCTCAGCTTGCCCACCTGCAGGACAAGCTGGAATAGCCCTCAGAACTGACAGGAGCAAAGGATCTGTTTTTATTTGTGAACCCATGCTGCAGGGAATTTAATCAGAAGCAATGGTGTAAATTGCTGATAATATTTAAAATATCCACTTATTGTGAAAGCTCAGCTGGAAAGTACCTCTTTTTCCTCTTCCTCATCACCGCTTCACCAACACAGCAATTTGGCTTCCTTGTCTCACTAGAGGTTCACCAGAGAGCAGATGTCCATACCTGCAGTGAACATTTCCATGTGGAGTTTCAGAATTCACAGAGCTTAGTGGAACCTACCAGAGACTCAGTCAGACATTCAGTGTCTTCAGCCCAGCTTCTCATTCAGGAAGCCTCTACCACTGCCTTGTTCCTATGACCAGTTTGAATACGCCATGAGCAACAACGTAGATGGGAAGGCCTCAGTTGTGCTGTTAGAATATGTCATGGTCTTTTTCAAATGGGGCCTGGCTAGCTGGCTGCCTTTCGTAGCATTGAAAG
This sequence comes from Aegotheles bennettii, assembly GCA_013398125.1. Taxonomy (NCBI): domain Eukaryota; kingdom Metazoa; phylum Chordata; class Aves; order Caprimulgiformes; family Aegothelidae; genus Aegotheles; species Aegotheles bennettii. Next base: position 37,142 of record VZRW01007110.1, on the reverse strand, counting down.
GGGAGGAAACAGCTCAGATCTAGTAACTCTTTAATGGCCCTGACTAACAAGAACCCGCTTCTTAAGTGAGTTCCACCACCACCACGGGAGGTGCTACTGCTGACTGAGATTTTGCCAATGCACATAGACCCACAGAGATTCTTTTTTGCAGTTTTACCCAAGAAGCTTCCAGGTGTTTACACACCCAATTGCTATTTCTGAGTTACTCCATACAATAACAAGCTTCAAGGGGCACCATCAATCAGAAAAGGAAAGTAATTCAGCCAAGTACAGAACACAGCTGCATTACTATCATTTTCAACTTAAAAAGCATAGGTGTGTATAGCCAGCTGGGAACAGGAAAACCCAGCTACGTTATTTTCACTTCTCTTACAGACAGTTTTACTGCTGAATTAGTTTGGGAAACAACCATTTTTCTTGAACACCCTTTCAATTTGAAAATATTTTAACCTCCCAGTATCACAAAAAACACTTTACCTTGCAGCAGTGATCTAACAGATGAAAGAGGAGGGATCCATTTTGAGTGGCTTTACTCTGCAGGCCATCCTGTTCATCTTTAATTGTAACGCACAGGTTTCTCCAGTAGCACCTTTGGGGATTGCTTTTGGAAAGCACATCCCCTGTGAAGCATCAGCCCTCATGACAAAAAACATGTTCCACCATACTCGAGTTTTACATCTGAAAACTCTTCTGGACGATGGAGCAAAGCTTTTTACAGTGCTGACCAATGATAGGACAAGGGGCAATGGTTGCAAACTGGAGCATAGGAGGTTCCATGTGAATATCAGGAAGAACTTCTTTCCTGTGAGAGTGCCAGAGCACTGGACCAGGCTGCCCAGAGAGGTTGTGGAGTCTCCTTGGCTGGAGACATTCAAACCCCGCCTGGATGCGTTCCTGTGTGATGGACTCTAGGTGACCCTGCTCTGGCAGGGGGGTTGGACTGGATGAGCTTTTGAGGTCCCTTCCAACCCCTAGAATTCTGTGATTCTGTGGTGCCAGGGTTGGACACAACACTGTTAGAAGGTGCTGCAGCAGGGTCAGTAACTCCATGGCCTCACCAGCAGCAGCTGTGTAGCTACAGAACCCTGGTCATGGCCCAGCTGCATCAACTCTTGAGGTGTTTGGTCCCATGCATTTTGCTATAGTTTGCCTAACAAAGCAAGCATTCTTCTTGTGATCTACTCCCATTAACTAGCTTCTCCACTTACAGGAAGAGAGACTTATTTTTCCCTCCGAAAGAAAGATATAATAAAACCAAACTGCCAATTTATTATTTTTTTATATATGCTTGGGATTCTAGATACTTCTTTCAATCCTTCTGGCTTTAATAAGTCAACTGAAGTTCACGTTGTGCAAGCTTGATAGGAACATTTAAGTAAGTTTTCTTTCTCCTCCTGAAACCAGAGCTCCTTTTGTTCCTCTCCCACAACTACAATGTTTGTTTTGTATAAAGCTTTCATTGGACAGTATCTTTTTGTAGCTTAAGGCACTCTAAAGTATGACTTCAGATTTTTGAGTAAATGCGCCACGTTTTGCTATGGGTTTTCAGTCTATTTTGGTTGGTAAGGGAAGAAGTAGAGATTGTATTTTCAACTCATTAATACCTGAACAACTTCCAGGCAAAGCAAACACCGACTCTTTAGTCCTCTGTCAGAATCCACTAGCACGGATTTCTGTACCTGCATGGAGTCTCACGGAGGGCAACGAGGACCTAAACAAATGCAGGGGTGTACACTAGCAGAGCTCAAAATCAGATCTTTGTCTTGGGATGTAACATCTGACTACCCCAGCCAAAACATAGCCCCGGGGAATTCATGTAGAAATATTTATCCTTGCTTTTTGCCAGCACCTAACACACACAACAAAAGCTTGAAAACCACTAACAAAAACTTCCTGAACTCCACAAATCACACACGAGCAACAGCAATCACCCTGCTATTTAAAAAACAAACAAAAAATACTGTAACACTGGCCACAGATACATGCCGTCTTACAGGCCACTGGAGGAGAACCTACCTTCTCTTTTAGAGATTGTCTGCCATCAGTCAAAATCTGAGAGTAACCCATCATTTGAATAGTTTACAGCACCACCTCCAGACTTCAATTTAACCAGCACCTTGAGTCTGTAGTAAACCGGTACTCTGCATGCAGACTGAGCTACCTTCCTAAATTCACTTCTCAAACACTCTCACTGAAAGTCCCATGCAACTTTTAACAGCAGCCCAACATGTCGCATGCTATGCTGGGTCACACGGAGGAAAGCTATGCAAGGCAGCACCTACTTCGGAAAGCATCACAGGAGAAAGATAAAAGAAACATCACAATTAAGACATGTTATCTTCAGCATCAGTACCTAACTGATGCCATCTCCACTGGAAACTATCCAGACTGCAAAATCACATTTAAAAGATACATATATGTCCCCAGTAGAAGGTAAATTGACAATAGTGCTCTATTTCTGGAGAGACATCCTCCTCTTGCATTTTACTTAGCTTGCCCTTAAGGCTCTAGCTTGACAAGCAGTAAGCTAGCATAAGCCAGCTCCGAAGCCAAAAGCAGCTCTGTCCCCTGTCCTGCTTCTATTCCCCACGCTCCTGGACTGCTTTTTTTGGGGCAACAGAGCTGTTCAGTTCTCTGGTCTGATCCACGACACAATATATGATCCACCCCGTGGTGGTTTGTCCTATCTTTAGTGGACAGAAAAACGTAAGCTAATAAAAAACCCATTAATTTTAGCTATGATCAGTCCAGTTCATTACACAACTGCAAAAACACTGGCATGGCCCCGTGGGGTAGGACACAAGTGTCTGAGACTGGGACTGGCTCTTTCAGTGACAGTGCTGCCATTTAACTTGGTGCTTCACTGTTACCTCTGTCAAGTAAGTCTTACTCGCGTCTTTGTCAGGGAGCTGTAGTTCAAAGAGTGCATTGTACCTTCTATCTGTGCTGAAGATAGGGTCAGCGTTACACATGGAATAAACTGGAGGTGAATAAAGACTCTGGGAGCTGTACCCTTCACTCTTCTCTTTGTGCCTACAAATAGAGAGCACTTACTAATACCCCTGTGATCTCTTCAACAAGAGGGGATCCAACTTGCAGACAGAACTCCCCATCCCCCCACAGTGCACTCCAAAATAAATTAAGAAATTTTCACAAGTTAACAGAAGACCAGGCTGCCAACACGTGACTGAGAAGTAGCAAATGCTTTGACCCTGGCTGTCAGCAAGGCTGGCAAGTCAGTTATACGCACAAAATTCAGAGCCACTGCTAGGAACCCTTGACTCTACTGATCCAGGTTGCATTTTTCACAGCAGCCTCCTAAAAATCAGAATGAAAATTTTGAAAGTAAGTGCAGAATGACTAAAACAGCACAAAAGTCCAGCAGCTGTTGAGCTTGATGCTTAACATCATGGCAGTGTTCTCAGTGCTTCAGTTTCTCTATTGGAGAACGCAAGTAAAAGTGTAGTAACTTCAGCAAGTAAGACTTGGGTACTTGAGCCCACCTGGGAAATGTATTTGCATCTATAGGATAAGCACATTTCTCACACATTTCTTGTGGAAACATGAGCATTTACAATGATCTTCAGAATAAACACACCAAGGCATGCATCACCCCTCTAACACACCGATACAAACAGCACATAAAATGTCCCTCCCCACGGTTTTGTCCCTCAGAGTAACGACAGCACAGGATTAACTCCTTGATCACAAGCGAACAGCAAGAAGTACATTTAGCAGCCATGAGTTTACAGACTGCACGGAGGCCAAGCCACACAGTGTAGTATTCCCAGCACCTGTAACCAAATACAAAAGGTGCAGGGCCATACATGACTGGAAGCTTTGTTGTTACTTCCCATACAATGCTCTTCTTCCACTGCTAGGGACTGGGCAGTGAAAGTGGTTTGTTGTTTTACTTTTGAACCTTACACATTCACCTGCAAAGTTGTGCAATTACAAGTGGGAAGTGTGGCCCAGGAATATAACACACTGCTAAGAAAACACGCTCCTACTCGGCCCGCAACTGACAGCGGCGGTGCTGATTTCCACCCAGGAGAAAAAGTCAGTCAGTCGTGCCCAAAAATGCCACCACAAATCAAACCCCAGTTTCTGATTTACCATACCTCTCTCATTTCCCATCAAAATGCATCAAACCTTGAAATCGAAGTTTCCCTGGAACTGCTTGCAGCACAGTTACTGATGAATTGCACCGCAAGAGAAGTATTCCCCCCTCCCACAAGTAATCAAAGATGAAATTTGTTTCATTTTACAGCAGAACCAATACATTCAGCTCGGCATCACGGAAAACAGCTACTCAAAGCATGCACCCTGCTCTGCATCAAGAGCACAAGCAATTCTGGTCAGGCCTCAGAGCTTGGGACACATCACATCTCCCACGATCCTGAACAAGATCCTTGACCTCTTTCCTTGCCCCTGGCCAGCCGGGGACCTGCGGCAATGCCCCGTAGCTGTAACAGCAGCAGCCAGCGCCTGGCTGGCCCACCACAGCCATGCTTCTTGAGTGGCTTCTGAGGAAGAGTGCTCTGCACAATCACTCGGGGAACCACAGTCAGAATGAACCCACTCCGCCCATTAATTCCACTGTCAACAGGCAGCACTAAGAAGGCAGCAGAAGGCGGCTACCACAACACAAAGCAGCGACCCATCATCACAGAATCACAGAACCCTAGGGGTTGGAAGGGACCTCAAAAGATCATCCAGTCCAACCCCCCTGCCAGAGCAGGGTCACCTAGAGTCCATCACACAGGAACGCATCCAGGCGGGGTTTGAATGTCTCCAGCCAAGGAGACTCCACAGCCTCTCTGGGCAGCCTGGTCCAGTGCTCTGGCACTCTCACAGTGAAGAAGTTTCTCCTGAACTGTTCTCACCAGTTACAGATCTTAGAGCTCCATTAGAAGGTACACAGAGAATGATGCTCACCTGTTTACAAAGCTGAAAGTTGTTTGATGAATCTGTGGTACTCGCATTCTTCATACAGAAAACTGATTTAATAAAATTAAGAGTAAAAAAACAAACAAAAAAATGACAACCATGCAAGAAGACATTTCTAAACAAGTGGCAGATCCATTGCTTCATCCCGAGGGATGCTTGGCAACTGTAAAAAGAATTTTGTTTGTTTTTTTTTCCTTTTTTTGTTTTTTCTATGTATAATTTTACTTCCAGATTGTACAATCACATCATCCCCTCGTATACATCACATTATTCTGGATCCACAGTCCCTGCTAAATCACTCCACAGTCTCCTTCTGGCATTACTCAACCCATCTGAAAGTTCTGAAAGTCCTCCTCCGAGTGTTTTCTCCATCCTGAGCTGTCTGGAGTGCACCTCACCTTTAGCATCTGCCCTCCATGGCTGCATCCGTGCCGTACCCATCCCCAACAGGTAATGAAATGAAAGCAAACCAAATCCACATGCTATAAACTTTCCATGGACCACAGCTCTCCGCTACAGCCAAACCCACCGCTTCCCGAGCGTGCTCCATGGCAGCAGGGGTGGAGGCAGGCGCACCTCTCCCCGGGCAGCACCGCAGCACAGCCGCTCCTTCTCCCGCTCCCATCCCCGCAGCAGCTCCCTGCCCCGACGCGCAGGAGCCGCCGCTCACCTCGGGAAGGCGCCGGGAGCCGGGGCCTATGGAGCCCGCGGCCCCGCCTCGCCGCAGTGCCCATGCCGGGGCCGCCCGGCGATGGAGCCCCGCTCCCGAGCGACGGCAGGAACTCTCTCGGGAGCAGGGGGAGGAGGAGCGGCGGCGCTGGGAGGGGAATGCGGGGCAGGAAGCGGAGCTCAGCGCCGCGGGGCGCGGGGGCAGCGGAGCCGGGGCTCGGGGCCCTCTGCACCGAACGGCCCCGTCCCTGCGGCCACAGCTTCCCCGGGCAACCGGCACAAGGGCCGGGGCACTCGGCAGGCAGACGGCTCCGATCCGCACGGCTGCTCGGGCTCACAGGCAAAGCGGCACCAAGCTGGGCTCCAGCAGCATCTCCCACCCCGTGCGAACCTTCAAACCTGCTCTTGCAAAGGATCCGCCAGCTCCAAGGCACCTTCCTGGGCGACGGCAGGCTGCAAGAGCTGGCTGTCACCCCCTGTTCCCCCCCCGGAGCTGGGGGTCCATCCGTGTGTCCCCCC